>JALPCD010000186.1:0-20244 GCA_026538415.1 Cryptococcus sp. GC_Crypt_1
CTGGGAAACACGAATGGATGATGATCACCTTTGTCCCGGACGACGCAGGGGTGAGAGCTAAACCCTTATTGCTTCTTGTGTCGAGCTGACGAGCTAGGTCCGAGCCAAGATGTTGCAGGCGAGCTCCAGAGCGGGGTTGATGAAAGCTCTCGGAGCCAACAACTTCAAACATGATTGGTTCGCTACTTCCACCGTCAGTCTCATCATTCCCCCCACACCTGCATCTTTACTGCATGATCTGATCAAGGTAGAAAGACCTCACTCCCGCAGCTCTGTCAGCCCATCTCACCCACCTCGCTTCGCCCGCTCCACTTTCCGCGTCCGAAGCAGCTCTGGCAGAAGTTCGAGAAGCCGAAGCGATCGAAGCGAAAAGAGCGGCTTTGGATCCTCAAACAGAGGCAAACAGGCGGAAAGCGATCATTGGACTCGGAGGCAAGTTTCAGTGGAAAGAGGATGTTCAGCAGGCATTGGAAAAGGTCGCCGAGCGAAGCGACGATGGGTGGATCGTTACACTTGTGAGCTGCCACGATCTTGAATTGCATGGATGAAGAGCTTACCAAGGTAGGAAATCTCGTCGACCGATGCTGGAGCGATCAACCTTCTCTCGTCGGAATCTTGCAAACCGTCTCAACTCGCCTCGAAGCTTCCGCCCAAATCGCCTTGTTACACGTTCTACTCGTTCCCCACCCCTCCGCCAGCTGTCACTCCTGCCGTCAAGTCGGTCGCACCGTCGACAAGGGATACGTTCCATGCGTCGCAAGGTGGTGCCCGTCTCGTCACCCCTTCCAGCATGCCTACCGCTGAACCGGACAGCGAGTCGACCGACACACCAACCGAAAAGGCCGAAGGCGACGCAGAGTCCACGGAAGACAAGAAGGAAGAGGTAGAGACAGAGGAGAAGGCGAGTCCGGTCGAGGCAACCCCTGCTCCAAAAGGAAAGGGCAGAGTGTTGTTCATCTACACTTGTCCTAGTGGGAGCCCGATCAAGTTCCGTATGGTCTACTCTAGCGGAGTCCGAGGTATTCAGCAAGATGCCAAGGACAAAGTAGGAGTCGACATCACGGCCAAGGTGATTCTTGCATCCCTTCCTTCCCTTGGGAGTCGCTGACTGGGCAGCTCGAAACGTCTGACTTGTCCGATCTAGACGAGTCTCACCTCAAGTCTTCCCTCGGTCCCGCCAAACCTACCCATTCGTCTTCCCTCCCTACACCAGCTACCACCACCTCGTCCAACGCTCCCTTTAGCTCGACTCCTACAGGTGGACAACCCACACCCTTCGGAGGAGCGTTTGGCCGACCTCGACCCACACCGACCAAACTGCCTATTCGGTCCGCTACGCAGATTCCTCTCCCCGCATCAGAGGTCACAACGCCCATCAGCGGAACGCCGGGAGAACAAGATGGAGACAGCAAGGAGAGCATCAGGAAGGCATTTGATGCGTTTGGACCTAGAGTCGGGGCTGGAGGAGGAGGAGGCTTCGCTCGACCTCGGCCTGCTGGAAAGAGGTGATTGCGGATGCAAGCAGGGGAACTTGTGTATATCTTGTACATCTACGATGCAAAGACGATCGATCAACTTCTGGCCATTTGTCCTTGTCCTTGGAAATCAGGTCTACTGGGCTACACCTCGTGTCAAGACGCTCTGCCAGGTTCAGTCTTAGGCGCGGTCTCTGCTCATTAGCGGGTAGAAGCAGATATGGCTTACCTTGACAAACAACGCAAGGGATCGATTGGTCCGTCACAAATCGTGCAATCGGCCCATGGCGCTCGATAGACCTCTCGTACAGCTCCCCACACCTCTCCCTCAACTTGACTTCTAGCATCTCCTCCGACTCGATGATCTCGTCCATCCTCGCTCCTGGACAATGCAACACCCAACTCGTCCCCCTTCTCTCCGTACCATCCCCATCGTCTCCTTCCGCCCGAACGTCCTGCTTCAGCCCATCCTGGATCATTGCCGACAATACCTCTGCCCACGTATCCACGCACTGGCTCCTCGCCTCTCTCGACCCCTGCGCAACCAACAATCCGGTCCCTGGTCTGTACGGCACATTGTTCACGTCTAGAAACACCTCGTGTGGGATCCCATGCACAAACGCCTTCAGCCAATACTCCATCCCATGTATACTCACACCCTTCAGCCTCCCCTCCCAAGGCGCACACATCGAGCGGAAAAATTCATTCCAATCGCGATCAAAGACGGAATAGTGGTTGAGATGGACACAGAGTCGGGTCGGGCTCGCCAGGCGGGAAAAGTCTGATACCATCGCTTCGCCGGGATTTTGCCCCGATGGTTTGGCAGAGAGAGTGGGATGGCGGAGCTGGTGCATCGGTCCCCAGAGGATAGAGTGGCAGCAGGTGAGGGTGAATCTGATAGTTTGCACGAAAGGGAGGAGAAAATCGGATTCGACGACGAGTCGAGCAGATTGGGCGATTTCGGCGCAGATAGCTGACGAGGGAAAGTGAGCGATTTGGAGGTGCTTGATCTGGCGCAGAGGGTCGAGTCGGGTGGATGAGGCAGTGGACAGATGATACGAGTGAGCGTCGAGAAGTCGGGTATAGTCCGCGTCGTTTCGCAGCCTGAGGGTGTCGTATAGGATGGGAATAGCGAGCTCGTTATGTAGTCGACTGCACATCGTCACATTACCCAGTGTCGCCTTGGCGTGGTCGTCTTCCAGGTTGAGGAGAACAAGTCGGAGTATCTCGACGGGCAGAGACATCCTAGAGTGCGCTATGCCTAAGTGAGCGATCCACAAGTCTAGCGTTAAGATTGACCTCGACACAGGGCCAGGAAGGAGGGGGAGTTGAGGGGAGAGGTGTGCGGCATCTCCTTTGTGGTCCCCTTTCATGAAAGGTTACGGCGGTCGATCGTGATCCTCCAGTGTCCTGGTATAGCTACATGTCGTTGAGTGTGAAGAGGGGTATAACTTATGCAAAGTGAAGGTCAAAACTGGAGATTATTGATTATTATTCTGCCTGGACTGAGGAGATGACGTATCCTCCAATTCTCTACGAGTAGCTTCGACGCGAATGCTTTTCCCTTTCCCAGCGAGCATTATACACTCACACCTAGCAGTCGTAGCCCAAGCTATACACCTTGCATGAGATCGACAGAGGAAAGATGTTGCGACCGGCTAGCCACAGGCTTGTTCAGTAAGAGAATGTAGTAGTAAGTTCCCCTACTACTCTACCTACTACGATCTTTGACCGCCCTGTGCCTTGGTCGACCAGCAGCTGCTGATGGGGTAGTGCACCTGATGATCATTCCACCTGTCTATGGACTTCACCACCATTCGCGTACGCATGATCACCTTTGGCCCCTCACGACGTACACGGCAAATCAAGCTTCAAGCATCACTCGCGGTGACCATCACCCCAACACGGCTTCTCCGCATACGAGGCCGCGATGTGAGATTGCATATCGCCCGATAGCACCGCCTGGTCTCCATCTGAACATCGACCAGTCAGCAATGTCGATTGCTCCTGAGCATGCGACTTCGAGGACGGAACGAGATAGCCAGCCATGCCCTCCCCTCCAAGCGCTCTTTCGTTCGAAGAGTGGC
The DNA here is from genome assembly GCA_026538415.1 of Cryptococcus sp. GC_Crypt_1. Lineage (NCBI taxonomy): Eukaryota > Fungi > Basidiomycota > Tremellomycetes > Tremellales > Cryptococcaceae > Cryptococcus > Cryptococcus sp. GC_Crypt_1. The sequence continues at coordinate 3,563 of JALPCD010000186.1, forward strand.
GTCACCCTCGGTCACCTCGTCGAATACCTGAACGGCTTGACGATCTGCTACCTCCCGCTCGTCGACCGCAATAGCCAAAGCGAGTCTGGACAAAGCCTCGCTGACTCGTAGACTGTTGTTTTCTTGCGAGTCCTGCATTGACGAGAGGAGGTCTTGCAGCGTAGCGATTTTCGACTGGTGACTCGGATCAGATGCGAGGAGAGGTCGACAGTAGCTGGACGCTTTTTGAAGCAAGCTGGGATCGGGATGGGAGGTGGGTCGAAGGCTAGCAACGCTATAGGGAAACCCGTGGAGATTATCTTGGTTATGAGAAGGGAGATACGCCATATCAGATTCTTGGGGATATGGATGAAACCCAACTTGTGAGTCATCGATGGCCTGCTTGCTGTAGTCGGATTGGGATTTCTGACTGCCCAGGGTAGAATGTCCCCTGCCGAAAAGCCCATCGAGACAGCTGAGGTCGTTCATCGTTTTACAGATGTTGTTGGACGACCGAGCGGCAAGGAAAGACCAGGTGGTGTACTGTCGGAGCGACTGGTCGGATGAGGGCAACATCCAATGGCGAGGTAGTCGTAAATGCGTCTATGCACAGGTCTCGGGACAGCTCAGCGTGTTGCAAAGGCAAATTGAAGGAAGGAGGAAGAGCGAGAGAGCCATCAGGTGGGTTTCTGATATCGATATTTGGATCGGTAGGGAGGTTGACGATTATGGCTAGAGCCAGGAGAGGCGACAAAGGACGTCTCGCCTCGGAGCTCGACGTCCCAGCTCAGCGTTATTGGGGGTGTTTCGAAAGGCCGTCGAATAGGTTCGTACAAGGGAGGGGACACTATCAGCTCCTTGAGCGGTCATATGGGGGACAAGCAAGTTTGGGGAGAGGTAAGAGCAAAGCTCATTCGGAAGTACACATCGAAGCTCGTAATGGTCATGCATGTCATATCGCCAGACCGCCAGACCGCCCTGAGCCATGTCCACAGACTGACCTGCTTTGCCCATAGCCCTACACCAGGATCCACCCTGCAACAGCCAGCATGCCCATGCCCAAACTCAAGCATCCCTCGACCGCAATACCCTTCATGGCAGCCCCAGACGAAGAGGCGGACGGCGCGGCTGAAAAGCCCTGGATATCAGATACACCCTTCTCGTGATCACTTTTATGCTGAACAGCTCACCGAGGGCTTGTTGACCTGCGAGGAGCCGCTTGCACCAGCCTGAGAGCTCGCCGAGCTGGAAGGAGCAGGCGTGTTGATGGTCGTATCGGTGACGTACTGAGTGAGACCGGTCCAAGTAGGGAAAGTGACATTGGGTCCAGTCCAAGTGGTCTCGAATGGTCCACTAGATCGTCAGCACCCAGTCATCGACAGGTTTTGACCCGGCCAAACCTTGCTTTTGGGTTGGAGTAGGTAGTGGAGGGTATACTCACGAAGCAGTAGCAGTTGCCGTAATGGTGGAGACCAAGCTCACATCCGCATTCTGATTTTTGCAGAAATTGTTGAACCGCGCGAGCAAGTATGACGGGTCGGGATTGGACAAGTCCTCGAGTTTGGGATCGACGGCGGTATCCTTGGCAACGCCGTTGTAGGCGAGACAGTCGAGGCAGGCGATCAAGTTGCCGTAGATTGTAGCGTTGCAAGAGTTACCACAGCCCGGTGCGGTCAAGTCGTCTTCACAGTCACTAAGCGGTCAGCTCGGGCTACAGAATAGCGCAAGGAGCAGTAGAGCAGATGTACTCAACAGTGGGACAGATGAGGGGTGGATGGTGTGAGGGAGATTAGACGTACGAGAGGGCACGACCAGGCGCTAGGCATCCTTCCAGACACTGTAGAGGCAAGTCGGACTTGATATATCCCCCATCTTGGTTGACCGAGATGGTCGTGTCACTATCTGCCGCGGTGGTGTTGGCTGGCCCGAAAGCCGAGGTCGAGGTCGAAGGATTGAACGAGACGACGTTCGAGGAGGTAAAAGGCCTGGTCGTCTGAGCGAGCGAGGTCGACGAGAAGACTCCGAAGATGACGAGGATGGTCGATTTGGACAGCATGTCTATGGGAGTGTATCTAACAAGGGTTGTAGAGAAGGTGAAAGATGGGTTGTCCGAGTGAGATTAGATGGTCGCGGTGGTTGTGTTGGTAGAGTAGCTGAACATTTTGCGATGATCGACCGGCATCCCGAGTCCAAGCACAACACGGTGAGATGCTGCTGTGGCCGGATGACCGAAGGAGGTCCGAGGGGCCAAGGGAGCCACCGTGTGATGTGCACTGGCAGGGACGTGTAGATGTAGAGAAAAGGTCAAAAGGCCAAAGGCAGATAGGTCAAGCTGTTTTTCAGAATCTCCTGGCCGATGGCCCTCTGCCTTGCATGATCTCGTCTCGCTCATCTGCTCGAACAAAGAGCAGAACTAGCATCCCAGTAGTACTACATCGAGGATGAAGAGCAAGTGAATATAGACAGACATCTACGCTCAGTGCATGAGAATGAAGGTGATTCTGGGGGTAGCACAATCTAGGGCGACATGATCCCTACTCTACCAAGAACCACCCAGCAACAGCCACAAGACCGGCCAAGCCGACCTTTCCATCTATCGAGGATCCCTTGAGCCCAGCGCCCGAAGACGAAGCGGAAGGAGCAGCCGAAACTCGCTTCAGCGTCAGCACGTTATTCGTCTCAGTTGGAGCGAAGAAAGAAGACATACCGAGGTAGGGATGTCGACCTTGGACGTGTTGGGAGCGCTCGAACCTGACGCCTTGGAAGTCATAGACCCAGAAGGAGCGCTCGTCATTGTCGTTGTGTCCTCGTCGGTCACGTATTGGGTAAGACCGGTCCAAGTGGGAAGAGTGACGTTGGGTCCAGTCCAGGTGAGACTGAAGGGTCCGCTGATCCCGTCAGCGACCCAGCTTCACACGGTACCGAGAGGGGTAAGTGGAGGGACGTACGTAGTGGTAGCAGTAGCGGTGATAGCGGTGACCAAGCTGACAGCGGCGTTTTGTCTCGTACAAAAGTCATTAAAGGCAGTCAACAGAGCAGCCGTCTCGTTTTGAACCCCGTTGTAGCTCATACAGTCGAGACAGGCGATCATGTTGGCGTAGATGGTCTCATTACACGAGTTGGCGCATTCCGGGATACCAGAGTTGTCGTAGCAAGTACTACACCACGTCAGCGCAATCTCCCTCACACACACACACACACTACACCAGAAATGGGTCAACTCACCCAAGGGTGAATCCAGGAGCCTGGCATCCGACAACACAACCTATAGGGATAGAAGAGACCAACGATCCTCCGTCAGGGCCCGCATTGATCTGCAATCCTCCCACATCGGCAATGTCCGGGTCCTCGTTACTGTCTCCCTCGCTGGTTTCGTCGGGACGTGACGCTCCGTCGGAGTCGACAGTAGGGGTCGATTGAGGCTCGGAAGCGGCCAAAGTGTCGGAAGCAACGGAATCAGGCGAGGTGTTGACACTGCTGATTTGAGCGAGAGTCGTCGAGCAGAGCAAGAGAGACACTAGGAAGGCGGCTTTGGGGAACATGGCGATATGAAAAATGGGATGGTGGAAGTCGAGGTGAATAGTCGAGAGTGGGGGTCAAGTGTAGGGCTTTGGGTCAAGATCGTCGACCACAGGGGTTTCTTATATCGGATGAGAAGCATGTCGGGGTAAAGGCGATCGAGGTACCCTCGCCGGCGGTCAGGATAGCGGTGAGTTTGGTGCGATGAGGGTTAGGGGCAGCGTCGAAACGTCGATATATCGAAAGGAGGAGAGAGAGTACAACGGTCAACGCGGTCAACCGGCCAAGAGTGGTTGAAACCCGAACGCAATCGGGCAGAGGCAATCCCGCAGAGCTTCAGTGCAGTGCCTTCAAGGGATGTAATCTCGACGTTGTAACTAGTAAGTTAGATGCATAGAGCCCAAAGATATAGGGCATTCTAACCCGACCTGCTACTACGCCTCGTCCCCTGTTGCGCCATGCCCTTCCGTCTCTTCCACCCCGACATTCGTGCATCAATCGTTGCCCTCCTTTCGTAGCAAGAAATCGTAGGCTGGGTCAGTACACATTTTGTCCAGCAATCTCTCTGGAAACTCCCCTGTTTCGTGGTATGTCGCAACGTCTTTCTCGTCCTCTTGGTCGTTGGTCGTCGATTTCGCAGCCATGCATGAAATTAGGGAGGTCTTCACCGTCTGCGAAAGCGTTGGAGCCTCGGACATGCCCTGATCAGAAGCTTCGTCTCGCTCTGTCCGGTTTCCGAGCAGCGCTTCTCGAACCATTTGCCGAATCGAGGCTGCGCTTACCGACAATTCCTTCTTATCATCACCGATCTGAGAAAGGTGATGAATGACTCGAATGGTCAGAATGTCAATGTCGACCTCCGAGTGAGTTGCAGAAGTGTCCAAATCCGCAGCGTTGGTGTTCGTACCGTTGCATGTGCCAAGATCCGGCTCGGTGGTATGAATCCCGAACGAGCCGTCCTCTTCATTGGATCGTTGCATGCTTGTCAAGATGGTTTCGCTGTCGAGGGAGGTAAAGCCGACAGTTCGAGGGGTATGTGGGTTCGAGACGGCAAGAAGATTTCTCTCTCTTTCATCAGCATTATATGACCGTAGAAGAGCTCGCTATTTCCCACCCAACATTCTCCTTGAAAGGATGACGAAACGTCGGACTCCCATTTCGACCCATGAGCGTTTTCGAGATGCTTCTGCGCACGAGCGAGCGCGTGGGGAGGATCTTCGCAAAGGATGGATCAAGTTCAAGCATGTGTGGGAGAATCGTCGTGAGGCTTTGGGGCGTTTTCGAGTATCGAACTCACTGACTGAAGAGAGTACAGCCTAGACGTTCCCCACAGGTGCCAGCAAAAGAGAAAATATGCATTACCCAAGTGATATACGCACAGATTGCCAGCAATACACCCGTCCTTGATCCTCCTTGACACTGTACAGTCGAACGTCCGTCTTTTTCTCCGATTCCAGCTAATCGAGTCCAGCTCGACTCCTCTTCTCGCTTCCAGCGATTCTCCTACAGCAACATCGCGCCCAAGACCCCAACACCGGCCAGTATAGCTCCACCGCCTATCGAGCTCGCCCTCCCTGCCGCGCCTGTCGAGCTGGGGTTGACGGCTTGCGATAGTGTTGCCGAGACTGCTGCTCTGGTCGTTCCGTCGTCGTATACCGTCAAGCCGGTGTTCTTCGATGTCGCAGCGCCAGACGTGCCAGATGCAGCCGATGTGATAGTGGCCGAGGGTGTGATGAATGGTCCACTGCTCGTCAGCCTGATTGCCCCGAATCCCAATTCGAGAACTAAGGGGCGGATTGAAAATGGATTTTACCGCAAGGGTGAGGCCACGAGGTGGTGTTGCAGCAGAAAGGGCAGGAAGAAACGTACGTGGTGGTAGCTGTAGCGCTAATGTCGATGGACGACACGGTCAAGTCCAAGCTCTGACAAGATGCTTCCAAGTTCCAAACCACCTGTTGAGCTGCCGTCTGATCAAAGTTGGGTTGACCGTTTTGCACCAGGCAAGAAAGACAGGTCGTGGTCGAGGTCCAGTTTGTACACACGGGAGAGCAAGATTCGGATGATCCTTCGCTGTTGCACAGTCTATATCGTCAGCCTCAAGATCCCTCTTCGTACGGTGCAAGGCAATGTATACAGAGGAGAAATCACAAAACAAGGTGATGGGAAAAGGAGAGTGATAGGGTAAGGTGGTGGTGAGATCGTGCAATGGAAGACGGTATAAACTCACACGACGAGCGAGTATGTACTCGCACAATCCGAGCATGCACTAGGATACGATCCACCCGATCCAGCTCCATCCAGTACCCCATCGGTACCCGTCGAAGCAGCCGCACTAGACGTAGCAGAAGCTACACCCGCATCCCCTCCAGCATTCGAAGATGCATCCACTCCGGAATCGGCAGAAGCACCTGCAGAAGCCTCTGCACCGGTATCACTACCATCTGTCGAGCCGTCTGTGGTTGAAGCGTCGTCTTGTCGGACTTTGAGATGACGGTAAGGGGTATGGGCGGAGACGGCGAGGAGAAGCGTGAGAAGGGTGAAGAGATACAGGGTTTTGCTGATCATTTTGGTAGGGTGTCGTGACGTCGAAAAGAAGGATGCGTGTGCAATTGAACAGAGCGACCAGTCGCTTGTTGGTGTTTGAGTATTATGCGTATGGAAGAAGATGTAAAGAGGGTTGTAGTCAAGATGAAGGCCGAACGAAGAGATGAGATGCGGTGAAAAGAGGCCAGACATGGGGGAGGAGTCGTAGGGCCAGGAATCTTCTTTTTGACCCGCCGGGTATCGCCTCACCGCATCATCCCGCAGATATATTACGAGTACCAAACTCGACGCGTAGTGCTCAGCTAGGGAACCACTGGTTGGCAGATGGAGCAGTGCATCGACACCAGACGGAGACAAGCAGTCGGTATCACTCATTTGTGATCTGCAGCTGGTCGGACAGAGTCAGCGTCCAGGTGAGTAGCCGATAGCCAGATCGAGCCAGACCGCGCTGCAAGCCACCCCCGCTCTCGGAGAAACTCAAGCGACAAGATGTCACCTCACTGTCGAAGTCCTCAGTTTGGCGTTTGAGTGCTGCGATCGATAACGTAGAGACAGAACAGCAGCATGAAACTCACTTGGCCTGCCTTCCCACAGGTCAGCGACGAGAGGGCGGAACGAGTGAGTAGATCATATTCATGCAGGTTCCCACCAGGGGAACGACCGAATGTATATATGTCCTTCAATCCTAAAAGTCCACATCGTCTCGTCCATACGTGAATTGTTTTACGAGTCGTACATGTACTGCTTATAAGCGTCCCTCCCCGGGCAAGAGTTGGAAAGCCTGCTCACCCATGTACCGAGCGAAGTGATGTGTCCCGAGGGATCCATCAAGGCATTCATCTGGTTGACACCTTGCATGTTCTGCATGACACCGAAAGGCGAGTATCGCTCGACATAGTCGGTCTTGTCGAACCAGTCGGCGACGGTCTTGTGGAGGTTCCACACTGTACGTCAGATGCGCAGAGAGCGGTCATGAGAGGAGAGTGTTCGAGCTCACCTTGACCCTCATCGCATTGAGCACCACCGTTGAAATTTTGACAAGCGTACTCGGTGATCCAGAGCTTGATACCAAACTCATTCCAGAATTTCTCAGTGTAGGTGATGAAGTTTTGTGGAGTGACATCGTACCAATGGATAGGGATGAAGCTGCCTCGTCAGCGTTGTGTCAAAACGATGCTTTGTGGCTTTACTCGGGAGTACAGTCCGCCTTGGAGTTGCCAGCGCCAACACAAGCAGCTATGGAATCTCGAACCCAGAGCAGTCCCGAAGGAGCAGATGTCGTAGCCGCATGACCCAGTCGAATCCCCTTGCTCCTGAGCGGGAGATAGTCGTTCATCCAGTAAGAGACCGATTCGGAAGCCCCAATGTTGCACTGGGACTTCTCGTTGGGCTCGTTGAAGAACAAGGCATTCTTGACCGTGTTGGGCCAGTTGGGTTGTTGTCCATGCCAATCGCCGACTTGGTGAGGTCCCCACAACATCGGCACAAACTCGAGACCATTCGCGTCCGCCGATCCGACCGAGAAAGGTGACCAGGTGTAGTACCAAGACGCCTTGGAGCCAATGTAGTTGGTAATGTAGTTGGGGTCGGAAGGCTGAGCCCAGTCGCCGTTTGGCCATGCGTTACCGAGCTTCGATCCGGTGTTGGCCCATCCCTTTCCTCCTCCGTTGTAAGATGATCCTGCACCGCCATTGTTGTTGTTGTTGTCGTTGTTGTTGTTCGATTGCTCGGCGGCAGCAGAAGAACCAGGAGCGGGTGGAGCAGTCGAGGGCGCAGCCTCTTCGATGGTCGAGACGGCAATGCTGGTTTGGATATAGGCGACAGCGACATCGGTAGTGGTAGGGGCAGCCGCGGTGGTGACAGCCACTACGGCGACGCTCGAGGGTGCGTTGATAGAGCTCGAGGTCTGAGCTTGACCCTTGACTCGACAAGCTTGACCATTGCCGCCTCGCCGGATGACGTTGGTTTGGCCTCGTTTCTTTGCTTTCGCACCAAGGTTCGAATCGAGTCGAGCTCGCTCAGCGAGGTGTCGATGGTGCGCTCGAGCAGGGTGATTGGTAGCGGATGCGGTCTGAATATCAGCAAAGGTGTTCACTACTAGACGAGATGAATCCGACTCACCGAAATCGATTCGATACCGCTCAGACCCATGCCGACAAGGGCGAGCGTAGGGAGAACCTCGAACAGCCTTTCCAACAACATGGTGATCAAAATACTCCTCCTATATCCTGCTTGTCTTCCAGTCCAGATGCGTAGCGCTGTCGAGCAGGCAGTTGAATAATATGTTTGTGTCGGGTTGTGGTCGTCGGGACTGGTGGCGCGAGAAGGGGACGAAGAGGGTTGAACGAGAAAGTCCTTCTTCGTGCTGATGGGCGATTTGTCGAGGTCGTCAAATAGACGTCGAGATTCGTTACAAACGAGTGTGAAAGAGTAGGTCGACTGTTCTACAGCGAGAGCGAGAGATGAACGATGAGACGAATAGAGCGATGCAGAGATGAAAGAGACGGAAAGCGATGTTTAGGAGGTTGGAAGATGCCTCATGATTATCGCTTTGATGCCAAGTTGAACAAAAGGGATAGGTAGCCCGGCGAGTGCGACTCGGTCTGATCTGATCTGGCGCGGGTCACGGCCCATGTTGTTTCGAGAGTCCCCATCGTCGGGTGCTGCGCCTAGAGACAGGGAGATGGGAGAGAGCGCAAGGGGGTGGAAAAGGGGTAGGTCGACTGATGGGAGTGACGAGATCAGACGCGTTTCAGCTTTCATCTTGGCACGTCCGCGCGTCGACTCCCCCAGTCTATGACATCTGCCACGTGGTCATCCATCTTCTCGACGTCACCACAATATTTGTTCCTTTCAACAGCCTGTGTGTTGGTTTGAGCCAATACCATGAAGGGGTACACACCCCTCGCCGTCTCTCTGATCATCCACCTCGCCCTCATCGGATACGCTCATCATGTCGACATTCACCCTCATCGATTTGGCGGACTAAAATACACCGACGTCGACTGGAGAGTGGTCACCGATGGAGCTGGATACATCTTTAGGCGTATACCTGGTCGGACAGCGGCAGGATGGTTAAGCAAGCTCTTGAGCTTGCCCATTGGAGAGTGAGCCCATGATGTCTTTTCAATTGAGACGACTTAACTGACTTGCCAGCCCATATGAGCGAGCTACTTTCCGCTATACACCGCTCCTCCCGCTTCTCCTATCTTCATCATTGATCCACCCGATGCTTGGCAAGTTCGCCCTCTCCCTACTGTCGCTCCTCGTCCCGGTTGTCATGCGCCTCGGGCCTCATCCCAGTGGCTACTGGGCCACTCATTTGCTTTGGACGCTAAACCCATTTGTGCTCAACATCACAACAAGAGGATCGCCCGAAGCCATCGTCCTTCTCCTCGTCATCTTCGCGCTCTACTGTTTGCGCAAATCAGGATTCCCAGGCGAACTTGATAGAGGGAGATGGGAAGCACTGGCAGCGTGTAGCTGGGCGATGAGCGTGTCGTGGAAGATCTACCCAATAGTCTACGGAGTGTGCATCTGGGTGCATCTGGCCCAGCGATACGGAGCGTTTGGCAGGGAGGTCTGGCGATTTGGACTGGTAGCTCTGGCTGCATTCGTGGGAATCAACGGTCTCATGTGGTCAATGTGAGTTGCTGGAAACACTGGACGAATCATGTTGACGGAAAAGATGGGGACAGTCGTTCTTGGAACATACCTTCCGATACCACCTCCATCGACAAGACCACCGACACAACTTTTCGCCTTACTTCTACCCGATCTATCTATCCTTCTTCTCCAATCAGCTCGCCGGCTCGCAAGAGTCTGGATTACTACCTATCGTTCAAGCCATCTCTCGACATCCCTTGACAAGCTTTATCCCGCAATTTGGGCTCGTCGCTATAGCCGGGGCGCTCTTGACCCGGAAAGCAGGACTCGACCTCGCGATCTTCGTGCAAACCGCCATCTTCGTCACCTTCAACAAGGTCTGCACCTCACAGGTGAGCTCCCTTTTCTCGACCTTCCTTGTGATTCGACGCTGATAAAGCAGTACTTTGTCTGGTTTATACCCCTCCTCGCACCTATTCTTCCCCGATTCTCCCTCTCCCGCAACAAAATCATCTCCCTTCTTACCAGCTGGGTCCTCGCCCAGGCTGCTTGGCTATACATCGCTTTCAGACTGGAGTTCTTGGGCGAAGCGGTGCATTTGCCTCTGTGGGGAGCCGGTCTGTGCTTGATGGGCGTCAGTACGTGGATCATAGGGGAGCTGCTGGATGCGTATACGCCAGATGTAGAGGGGGGCCCGGCGAGATACAGGACGAGGAGTATGATTCGGCCTCGGAAGTCTAGGTGACCCGTCTCGGGAGCATTATTTATACCATGCATATCACGATAGACCTGCAACACCGACCACTATTGCCTTTGACGAGCACGCAGAACCGCTCCACGCAGAAAAAAAGAGGGTCTGCCTGCTCGTCGATGATTGACCCCCCCAAGCTATTGGACCATATAGCGTTCCCGCTCGATCAAAGGACACAATCTTCCAGCAGTCTCCATGGCGATCCACCTGCATCCAAGCTCCCCAACCCTGATATCCAACCTTTGTCCTCCCCCACCTCGCTGCGAGAACATCCTCCGGGTATCGAGAGGCGCCGCCGCAAAGGCAAGGCGATCGTAGAAAGCACTGTACGACTCCACCGTTACAAAGGTTCTCCCTTCCACGCTATTCCATATCGCCAACACTCCAAACAGCTCAAAGGTTGCAATCCCGACTCAAGCGAGCTGATCGTCCGTCAAGATCGTGTCGAATACCCTGGACTTTTCAGTAGATCGAAAGGTCGTCCGCTGTTCCTTTATACTACGCCCCAGCACTCCAGCATGCTCCACGTCGATGCTCCACCGTCTAGGCTGTCCCTTCGAGGTATATATACCTATCCTTCAGCAACCATCAACCCCCCTACAACAACGACTTTTCGGCTGATCTACTTTACCTGCTCTCAACTTTATCTTCCTACCGTATTATCTTGATCATCATGGCTGAGACTACCGGCGTTACCTACCCCACCCTTCCCAAGGACGCTAGTGAGTTCAGCCCGTCTCGTCCAGTGAGTATCAGGCTAATGAGCCCAGCTTGGGATGAGAACCAGAACGCCATCGTCGTCAATGGACAGACGATCACCGTCGCCGGCATCGAGTCGAAGGAAGACTGTGAGTCGGTTGTCGTTATGTTGCAAGTGCGGGTGTTGACATTCCAGTCGAACGGGAGCAAGCCAAGCTCAAGGAGAGCGAGGAGAAGTAAGCAAGCCCTCGCACGCTCGTGCGAAAGACAGCCAAAGCGATGTGTACGAGTAGAAATGAAGCGTGTAGCGTAAACGTGTACAAGGTGTGATGGTCCGTGGAGATGTCGACGTGCTCCGTTGGCCCAGCGGTGTATCGTTGTTGTTGTATATCTGCCTCTTATGCACCTTGTCGATATGTGGTCGCAGCACGTTCGAGGAGCTAACCACGTCGGTTCTTGAGTTCTCCCCATTCATCCTCCGCCCATCCGCGGGTTTGCTCTCCTGACTGCGATTCGACCTAAGGCTTGACGTCAGTCGTCCCAGAAAAACCAAATGAATGGACCGAGAGGGAGCAGACGTGAGATCGACATGGGCTCCATGCAGGTTTTACTATTTCCTTCCCGGTTTTATTGTAAAATCCAAGTCGTGCAACATCTATCGGCCGTAGAGCTCCTCTTTACTAACAACGCCTGTAATCGTCAGCTCCAAACTCTGTACACGCATTATCCCCCTTGTCTCCCTTGTACACTTCCCGTACTACCTCTTCATGCCACCGGAAGGGAGAAGAAACACAACTCACCGAGATCCTTGAGCACAGGAGCCAACTCTTGCAAATACGCCTCGTATTGTCCCTTGTTCTCCACCTTGACCTTCAATCCCTCCAGAATCCTGACGGCAGTCGCGTAGTCGTTGACCTTTCTGGCAGCCTTCAACGCAGCCTCGATGACTTCTGGGGAGGGGACGAGATCGTACGCGAAACAGTTGTTGAGTCCTCTTTGGAGCTCGAACAAGTCTCCACACGAGCCAAAGAAGGTAGCGTATCGGGAGTTGAATTGCTCAAACGACTCGGTCTCGTGGGCGTGAGCTCCGGGACCAGAGTTAAAGCGCATAGCTGAAAGTCAGTGTTGGATCATAGACTGAGGCGTTTCTGCGAAAGGTCGGGTGGGGCAGGCGGAATTGGGTAGTTTTGAGGCTTTTTGGGAATCAGAAAGAGAACTTGACGTACCGGTGAAAGCGGCCGGTCGGACAGCCTTCATGACCGATACTCGGGCGACATTTCGAGCGACAGCAGGGATCATGATGTCGATAGCGGAAGAGAGCTTTTGTACAAGGTGAGTTTGAGTGGTGGATAGGAGGTGAATGTATGTATGCCTATGATGAGTCTTTACGGGAGGGAACCGCACAAACGGAAGCATTCGGAAGGGTGGGATTAAATGGACAGTCTTAAATCACGCCCAAATATATATTCTTACCTGTATATGGTAGATGCGATGGGCTATACATGCTATGCTATACAACGAATTGTCTATGCTTGAGTACCCTACATGTCCTCCATGGACCACTTGTTCGCTTCGAGTTCGTTCCGTGCTGTTGCGTATTGATATTGGAAGAACTTCTTCTCAAAGCCCGTTGAGCGATCTTGCACGTCAGCTTGGAAGAGCCAATTGCAGGGAGCAGCTCACCAACACCGTCCCACCTGAACCCAGGCCGTATCCCGAATCGATTTGTCGGACAGCTGCCTTGATATTGCGGTCTTCTCGGACCCTTCTTTCTCTTCTTCTACAATCTGTCAGCTAGTGTTCCCATAAAACAAGCTTATCTGCTCACCGTCAGGAACTCTGCAGCTGGATCGTTCCATCTGTCCACCTCCTGCAACTCCTTGTTCATAGCTACATCGTCCGCATATCTGGAAGGTCAGCTTATACCAGATGAAGTCAGCTCACCTTTCCACCTTCTTCGTCGACATGTCCTGTTCCAAACGCACCCGCTCCTCCCTCTCCCTCCTCTGCGTAATACCCTTGCCCCATTCTTCCTTCTCCCTCTCTTTCCTCTTCTCCTCCTCCTCCTCCCTCTTCGCCTCCGCCTTGAGCGCTTCCAGATCCATCACTCGACCACTAGCATCTCGATGCACCGTCGCTGTCGGGTCCGGTCTTCCCTCTTCTGGGTCGGGAGAAACAGAAGTTCGAGCTGCTCTAGCCAGAGCGGCTTCTTCGGCCAGCTGAGCAGCAGTCCGTAGACCTCCTCGTCGTTTGGGTTTAGGCGCTTCGGGAGGAGGTATAGCTGATTCGTCGATGTCCATGGGTTCTTCCTTAACAGGCACGTCGGGAGCTCGAAGAGGAACCGAGGACGAGCCTGCTACGGTGTTCCACTGTGAGTCCGACTTTTTGAATGTTGCCAGGGCTTTACCGACGACTAGTCTTTAGCGTATTGTCTGCAAGCCAGGTAAGTCGACTAACCAGGCGCATCTTCTCCATCAAACTCCTCATCGTCTGCACCGATCCTTCTCCTCCACTCGTCTTCCTCGTCCTGTAGTTTGATCCCATCTCCACCGAGGGAGCTACTCGACGCCGTTGGGTAATCCTCATTCTTCACCTTCTTCCGCTTCTTCTTGATTGTCGGGTCGGTCGACCTGGCCAATATTGCGTCCGCCTTTGGGCCAGACATGTATCTGCGCGTCAGCTTTTCTTCAAGTACACCGGTGCAACGCAGCTCACTTTGAGGCCAGGTAGGCCTTCATGTCCGACATGCTGGCAGTCGCAGTGAGCAATGTAGAGTAGGTGATGAATGCGAATGCAAAGAGTAGAGTGTCGGGTTGGGTGGTATTCGACGAGTTGGGTGGCGAATAAGGTAGTTGGTGGAACGCGCAAGATTCCGTTTTGGCGAAAGGACCCTGACTGACAGACTGACCCCCTTGCTCCTTCTCACTACTGCTATCCACCTTTGCCTTCTCCATACCTACCTCGCTCATACCTTGACCACTCTCACTCCCCCCTCCCTTGCCGCTTCTCTCGACCTCGACTGTATCACCACCACCGCCGCCGCCCCATCCTGCTTCTCCCCTTGGACCGATACGACTTTAATATATACCAGCTTCCCAACGAAACATACCCATCACCCTTTCCCTCCTTTCCTGCCCGAATTCTTGTTGACCGAAAAATGCCATTACCGTCTCTGCATCCGCTGCCCAACAACCCTACGACTGGACAAGCACCATTGGCGAGCTTTAGTAGTCGGTCGGGACCACCGCCTGCTTCTGCTGCCGGAGGAGGAGGGGTTTCGAGGGAAACGTTGAAAGGGCTGCAAGATGTGTATTGGAGTGACGATGAGGTATGTCTCGTCTCTTTGCATCAGACTCCATTGCCTCTCGCTCGACAAATGGGCTCTTTGTACTTGACTTGTTTGTCGCCTCAGAGCGGAGACATTCTGCTGCACTTCGTGTGAAGAGCAACAGAGCTGATTCAGCAGGACGACCCAGATTGTCTACTCTGCGCAGAACCTCTCGACCTTTCCGACCTCAACTTCAAGCCATGCCAATGCGGAATGCAAGTAAGTCGAGAGCGTGTTGTCTCCCACGTGTCCCTTGCGCTGACCGGTAGATATGCCAATTCTGTTACAACAAGCTCTTGACGACGGATTCTCGATGTCCGGGATGTAGGCGACCGTATGATACCAAAGCGGTCGTCTTTCAACCTGTAGATTGGGAAGAGTACGCTTGCAAAATCATATAAGGGAACATTAAGCTGACGAGGCAGAGCAAAGCGGGTCAAGGAGAAAAAGGCAAAGAGGGCAAAGACGATCAAGCAGTTGACGAGCTTGGGCCGCAGGCATCTGCTGGATGTGAGGGTGGTCATGAAGAACATGGTCTTTGTCATTGGGATGAAGATACCTGGTACAGGTGACGAGGTCAGTCGTCCCGCCTATTCTCCCACTCGTAATGATGGTTGCTGATGCCGCAGGCTATATCGATTCTGCGTTCCAACGACTACTTCGGCCAATACGGTAAAATCTCCAAGCTGTACCTCCGAGATCGACCTTCATCCGACTTTGACGATACGCCGACAACCGGTATCTATGTCATCTATGTCCGACGGGAAGATGCAGCTCGAGCTATCCTGGCGCTCGACGGTATACCGGCGCCGCAAGGACCGGCTGGACAGGTGTTGCATGCCACCTATGGAACGACGAGATATTGCGAGGCGTTTTTGAGGGGTCAGAAGTGTGATCAATCGGGATGTACGAATCTGCATGAGTGGGGAGGGGACAATGACTGTTTCACCAAGGACGACTTTGAGATTGCGTACGTTTTCCCTCAACTCTCTACGAAAAGATTGTACACTGACGAGTAGTCTCACTCGACCAGCAGAATATGATGCAAGGCAAAAGCAAGCTCAGATTGTTGCTCCGCCATTATCGAAGCCTTCGGATTGGCCGAAACCCTCCTCAGCGGTCGATCTCACAGGAGGTAAGCTATCCCACTTTCGCTGCTTGAAACAGTGCTGACTATGTAGCGTCTTCTTTGCCAAGTTCAGCAGCTTGGGGTAAAGGCGTTCCTATACCGACTTCCAATCCTCGAGGAGCAGCACCTATCGGCACATCTCGACCCATCAAGCCACCTACTACCGTCCAAATCCCCCCACCACTCAAAAGCAACGCCGCTTTCCCCCTACCTACACCTTCACCCATTCAACCACCGCCGGTCAAGGAGAAGAGGGAGAAAAAGGAGAGACCGTCACATATGGCCCGAGGAAAGAGCACCGACTCCAGCTTGTCCGCTACGACAAACAGTGCTCAAGTCTCGCCAAAACGAAAACCGTCGGCTTTGGCTCCTCTACCCGTCACAGCGATCAAGACGGCTCCTGCCCCTCCACCTGGCTTGACGATCGTTTCGAACGCTACTGCATCTACGTCGAATCCGTCAATCGAACCTGCGGTCCAGACACCGGTGGAAGAAGATGTACCGGACGCTGTGCACTCTGGCGAATCGGAAGCAGGTCCATCGTCTGCAACGCCTCCGCCACAGACGCCTGTGAAGAGCTCGGATCACCCCCCTCCGCCATTGACCGACGAGCCGATCTGTATCCATTCACCGTACGAAGAACCGCTGTACTTTGTGTTTCCCGCTTCGGATCCAGAATTTGCTTTTGTCTTGGAAGATCGAGATCCTGCATTGGTACCTCTCGAATCATACAGGCCGGCTCCGTTCAGCAAGACGCTCTCTGGATTGGCAGAACTCGGTGTGCTACCTTCCGACGTCGACCTGTTCGATCTACCGCCTATGCAGTATCACAGCTCTTTCCAGCCTTTCGAGCCGATGGAAGATGAGGCGGGTCCTTCGAGGTCGACACCGGACAATACGACAGACGAGATGGAAGAGGATGAGCCGGTGGAACAGGAGGATTTGGAGCAAGATGCACCCAGAACTACGAGTCGATTCGATTTTGCTCGACCGTCTAGTCGGTCTACATCGATCGGACGAGGGAACAGCCCATTTGCGATGACGAGCAGTTCGATCACGGAAGATAGGGGAGGATGGAAGGGTGGTCCACCGTTGGGTCAACAGGGACATGCTGGGCATTTTGCGCC
>JALPCD010000187.1:0-20125 GCA_026538415.1 Cryptococcus sp. GC_Crypt_1
TCTGCGCCGGATCATCCTCATCCGCCTCGAGATCCGCCACGCCCATACATCCCACATCCTCCTCATCCATGCCATCGTACCTCGCAGTCTCTATGCGCAACCCTTCCTCGTTGGCGAGATGCAGAAGACAGATAAAGCAGAACGACGTCGAAATTTCCGACATCTTCTCGTTGGGGTAGGTCGTACGGAGATTCTGGATGACCGAATCGAACGTCTTGACTGGATCGGTAGGTGTACTAGGCGGTGGCATCTGCACGTCAGCAAGATCGGTCTTTATTGAAGAATCAGGACGACTGACCTCGTCTTCCGACTCTGACCGAGGCTCAGCTTGCGCTGGCACCAACGTCCTCAGTCCAGACCAGATATCATCCTTCAGCCGCTTGACATCCACCCTCTTTGCCTTCTTTGCAAAGTGTACGTTCTCCGGTCGAGATCTCTTGAGCTCTTGCCCTTGCGTCCCTTGCCATAGATCCTCTTCATCTCCCGCTCCGAGGCCTCCGCCCTCACCGTCAAAGCCGAGGTGGTCGTCCACAAAGGCATCATCCGCATCGTCATGGAAGAATTGGGATTCAAACGGTGCTGGCACACCGTCTCCGCCTGCGTGGTCAGCGTATCATCCCAGGTTGGAAAGTTCCGACGAGACTTACCCATATCATCGTCGCCCATGTCTGCTCTGTCCGCCGCAGCTTGTGCCCAAAAGTTCTCATCGATCTCGCCATTTGCATTTTCTGTGCCGTCAGCGTCAATACTCATCACTTGACGAGACGAAAACCACTGACCGATCATACGCGGTGTAGTATTCTTTCTCACGCGCAAAGCATACTTTGGCTTGAGGAACAGTCTCAAAAGCTGTCGACTGCTAAAGTGCATGTCGTCGGGTAACAGCCATTCCTCTTTGCGTTTCCTCGAATCGTTTGCATTGCTCTTCTTGCTCGAACGTCTCGGCTTGGCCGCCGAGGGCAGGACGAGTGTAGCCTTGGGGGCTGAAGCAAAGAGAGTTTTCGACGATGTCGCTTCGGTAGAAGGTGAGGCAAAGTCGATAGTAAAGGGAGCTTTGACAGTCTTGGCAGCTCGAGAGGTGCTCGCAGCGGCAGGATCCGCAAATCAGCAGTGTCAACGACCGAAGAGAAGACGACACACCTTTTCTAGACACTTTGCGCAGCTTCCAGTGTTCTGCGCCGGCCCAAGACTTGCCAAAGTCCTTGTCGAAGTAGTCAAACATCCCCGCTTCTTCACCTCCACCGCCCACAAGCGCCATGACGAGCTCTCCACCTTGTCTTCGAGGATCAAACGGCGCATAGACGTCTCCAGGAGCACCCATCCCCACACCTCCCGTCGCAGTATATCCAGCAGGAGCCTCGGCATATCCGCCTTGCTCGTCGTCGTATCCTCCAGCCGAAGCGCCATCGTCGAATCCACCTCCTCCACCCCCATCGAAGTTTTCGTCTCCGAAAAAGTCCTGAGCTTCGCCTGTCGGTGCATAGTCGTCTGCATGAGAGCGTCCATCTTCACCATACGAGTCTTTGAGGCCGGTCAAAGTCGCAAAGTCTGGCATGCTCTCCGGGTCGGAGGAAAAGCGGAAAGACGAAAGCGTGTCGGAGATCTCTAGGCCCATCGTCTTGTCCATCGTGGGCATGTAAGCTGATACCGTCAGCTACGCTCAGTAGGAGATCATTGTACTCACCTCGAAGTTTGGTAAGATCGATCAACTCGTCCTCTTCCATATCCGCTTCGTCCTCTTCCTCGTCTACCCCAGCATCCCCAGCGTCGAACACGACTCGTCCCTTGCCATCCACGCTCAGGTGATTCATCAGTAGTCCCATAGCTCCTCCTTCGTCAAAGTCGGCGCAAGTCTTCTTGAACAAGGGGTCGACTGTGAATTCCAAGTCGAACTTTTTGACCTGCAACGTAGCGAAGGATTTGGCGAGGGTAGCCTCTGAACGATGGGTAGTCTGGTTTGTCAGCTCAGGATCAAAATCGCGGCTGGTAAGCTGACCTTTCTGGCTTTGCGGGTCTCCCCACCTTCGCCATCCTCATCATCCTCTGCACCTTCTCCTTCTTCATCTCCTCCATTACCTGGCCATCAGTACAACTTCTACCTTGGAGCATATCGACTCACCGCCGGCCAGACCGCTGAGGAGCTTTCCTGTCTCTGTCGCTACACTGTCGACTCGTGATGTCCAGATCTTGACACATCCGTCAAGAGTGCAAGAGGCTTTTTGAAAGTTGATACCTATAGATCAGCTCACCATCAACTTGCGCGGATTGCGGCTCACTCTGATCCTCGTCGTTCCTTAACAGGGTCAGGTCGGCAAAGTAGTCGATCAAAGCAAAGTTCCAGGTGTTGTTCGCCGTGATTTTCTGACTCATCAGCTACGTCCACCTCTTCAGAACCCCGATTGAAACTCACGTTGTCCGTAGCGAGTTTCATCCACTCTTCAAAGTTGGTGTTCATCACCTCCATACTGACCACCGGCGCAGCAGCCACAACGGAGCTCAGCCTCTTCGCCTTCTTCGCTGGCATCCCTCCTGATCCACTCCCGGCTCCTCCTCCTCCTCCAGCAGCAGCGCTAGCTTGCTGTTGCGCCTGAACCGCCAAAGCCGAAACAATCCTCCTGCCCGCTGCGTCCTTCTTGCCTCCTTCTGGATGACGCGCATCGCCAAAATGAGCCGATCTGCGTCGATTAGCCTTTTCAGCCGCATCGTCGTTCATGATGTTGGTAGACCGACTAGGGCGTAGAGGCGTGTTGTCGGAGGACGAGGTGGATGTGTTGAGCTGCGAGTCCTGTTTCTTGAGGGCTGATTTCCGCTTGACAGGTGTCGATGAGGATGGACTGTGGGTCGAAGGCGATGCTATTGGCATTGTCGTGCCGGACTAGTGATGGACGATGTATGTCAAGTATCGAGTGTATCCAGCCGCCATGGACGTGTGTACGAGTATAGCTAACCTTAGCTGGATGTCTGAGGATGATGGGTTTGTTTTGACGAAAGGATGGGCGGCGACGCGTCGAGGAGATGACGGAATCAATTATATCAATTATCGGGTCCAAAGGTGGAGGTTGTCCGGCCCAGTAAGTCAATGCTGCTGCATCTCATCTTCCACGACCTTTGTCGCCTATACATCATCATGACTATTCGATACATAGGTCAGAAGATGGCACAGCAGATCGACGAGGAGCTCATGTCGGCCTCGGGAGCATTCTCGCTCGACCAGGTGAGCTGATCAGAACAGGACGCCGAGCTGACAAGCAGTTGATGGAACTGGCCGGACTCTCCTGCGCTCAAGCTCTTGCGAAGACTTTTCCGGTATCAACGCATAGACGAGTGATGGTCACCTGCGGTCCAGGCAATCAAGTGGGGTCAGCCAGACTTCGAGGCTTGTCAGGCTGACGAATAGGGTGGAGACGGTCTCGTCGCAGCTCGACATTTGCACATGTTCAACTACAAACCGACCATATATCTTCCCAAACCCGGCTCGAAGGATATCTACCAAAGGCTACTCAAACAGGTCGAAAACCTAAATATACCCATATTGAGATCGGAGGAGGAGTTTGAGAAGAGTCTCAAGGAGCAAGACGTGATCATGGACGCTATCTTCGGTGAGTTGCACTTTTCGACCCCGCTCATGTCTAGGCTTCTCCTTCAAACCTCCCATTCGAGCTCCCTTCGGCACCATTCTCAGGCTCATACAGCAATCTAAGCTTCCCATCATCTCTGTCGATATCCCATCCGGTTGGTCGGTCGAAGACGGACCGCAGACGCTGCATACGGAGCCGAACGAGAAGGGGGACTCGGAAGTGATAGAGACCTTTACGCCCGAAGCCTTGATCAGCTTGACAGTACCAAAGCAAGGAGTGAAGGACTACAAAGGTAGACATTGGCTAGGAGGACGGTTTGTCCCGGAGTATGCTGTGCAATATCCTCCTTCAGGCAAAGCTGATGTATACAGTGCCGTGGCCGAGAAGTTTGAGCTTAATCTCCCACCATATGAAGGGGTGAATCAGGTCGTCGAGCTGTCAAGCGGGCTATGACTATGACCTGGGTCGATGGTGTAATAGGGAGGAATGTATCTGTAGTATAGTCGTCTCATCTATGTTCGTCGGAAATGCAATCGGTGGAGCTCGCCACAGAGATGGCGGTCAGGTCCAGTCAGAGCGACGCGAACACACATCATCTCATTCATCACTTCCCATCATTCTCCTGCTTCATCCCCTCGAACATGTTGATCTCTCATATCTTGACATCTTCTCTTCCAATCCGACGACGACGAGATGGGTACAAACGGCTTGATCGGATTCATCATTAAAGGACAACCCAAAGGGTGCTACAACCGTTTCGACTCAAACCCCGGAGAGCTTGGAGCGGAAATCGTCGATTTCCTCATCGGCATGACGGAAGAGCAACGAAAGCTCATGATACGAAGGCTCGAGGAGGTATGCGTCTACCGCTCGTACGCGGCTCGTGCTGACACTAGATCGACTGGGTTGAGATGTATGAGCAAGTCCCGGAAGAGCTTCTAGCCCGTTACGAGCCCTATCATTACTGGCTCCGAGAATCAGATCGATATCTGCTCATTTGGAGCCTCTAGCCCCGACGTCATACCATCGGCAGATAGTCGAACGTGGCAGGGAGGATATTGGTCGCTGGGAAGGGCTGTTCAGGTGGTTCCAAGGTGCGCTTCTCCTTCAGCCCGTATTGGAGGGCGAGGTGGGGCATTTAATCGATAATACCTATTTCACCGATTCTTGGGCCTGCGAATACACCTACTGGATCGACTTCGAGCAGCAACTGCTCGTGATGAACAGACCATGGGACGATTTTGCCGAGGATGACTCCGACCAGGACGACTCCGACGACTCCGACCAGGATGAGACCGACCATAACCAGACCGACGCCGATATCTATGACGGCTGTTGGACATTCGCCGAGTTGGCCAACGACAATTTTTGGAAGCCAAAACTTGCGGCTAGGACACATTCAAGACAATATTTGGCCAATTACCACAACGAGAACGAGAGAAGGGAAAGGGCATCGTATCTAAAATGCTATGGGGACTCTCATCGGGATGGATTGGGTGTAGGTCACTTTGATAGTAGCAGAGCAAAGCTAATCCTCGCAGGCTCGACACGACAAACAGGCATCGGAAGCCTCGTCGACTGCCGGACTGGATTGTCCCGACGTCCGGTCTGCTGCGGGAGCCGTTTGAGGATCGAGGCTCGAGTTTCAATCATGAAGCGGGTTCCGTTCTGGAGCTGTATAGGCGTATGCATGCGTGACCCTCATACGAGCGCTATCGTAGGATACGTAGCGCCTCACACGTCCTACGCACCGTCCTGCGTTGTGTCAGCTACCTTCGTCTGCTCTGCAATGCGCGCTCGACTCACGTCTTCATGATGTACACTTAGAGGTCTCCTGGTCCTCCTGCGACGCCAGTCCATTTCCCCTTGTACACCTCTACACCCTCCCAGTCCTCCGTAGACCATCCCCAGCCAGTCTCCTTGACACATTTCGCCAGTCTGCCTTGTCCTATCCTCTTGAGCTGTATCCCAAAAGTCGGAGCGAGATCCAGCGCAAAGTCCACCATGCGAGTATCCCTCCTTTCCAAACATAGGTAGATCGTTGGCGAATTCCCTCTCGAGCGGGTCGAGGCGGAAGATATAATGACGACGGTACGAAATAGGTGGGGAAGGAGGTCGGGGTGGTAGATGGTATCGCTGGTGATGATCATATCGACTTTGTACTGCTCGATGTCGGTTTCGAGGTGCACCTTCGTCCAGTCGAGCTCTTCCACCGAGACCGTGCCGACATGAGGCGTATCTGAGCGGACCGAAGACGTATCAAGCTTCGAGTTGGGTTTGCCAGAGAAGACTGGGGTCGACTTTGTTCGCCTGGAGAGAACGTCGAGCCCTGCTGAAATGTTGGGTCGAAGCACATCATCCAAGACAGGTTGGATATCCGTCGACACCGTGTGATAGCCCAGCGAAGCCAGTACGAGGGACAGATACCCTACTCCTGCTCCTAGCTCAATTGCCTTCTTCTTCTTCGTAATCGAGCAAGGCGGCAAAGTCGAGAGGTAACATGATAACACCTGTCCTCCTAGCCAAAGCGTCGTTCCCGTTGTCCCGGTCGAGCTCGCGCCTGAGCTAGAGGTGGTCGAAGATATCTGACGCAAAGGGAGGATCGTGAGTCGGTCTTTGGGGAGCGGGTGGTGGACTACATCGAGGTGTTTGGTCGAAGAAGCCGGTAAGGGGTTGGCCATGAAGAGGTGAAGATGAACATCAAAAGTGGACGCGAGGTTAATTTGCGATTCGTATCTTCCGCTCTTCCACCGTTCTCGACTGGCTGCATGTCTTAGCTGGACAGCTTGTCCGGCAGCGGGCGCAGCATAGGTTCGCCTGGAGACAATTAGAGAGTACACTGAGCGAGTTTCGCAGAAGCATCGCACATCGCACTCGGAGAAAAAGTAGCTGATTAGTAGCTTCGTTGCATCTATTGTGATTACGGGGTATACCTCTTGCATCTGGCTTCTAGCAGATTCTCCACCCTTTCCTTCCATGCAGTCGCCTATTAATACAGTATCTCCACCAGAACAAAAAATATCTATGCCCCGTCTAAGCCCATCGTCCGAGCAACGCCATCAACCCAGAACCCAACAACATGCACCCAAAGATAAACGCCAGTCGCCCATTGCTCGACTTCATCATCCTCGGGTTCAGCAGGATCTCATGCGCCAACAGCTCGACCAGTCCGGTGTATAGCAGAATACCAGCCGATGTAGCGTCCAAGACTCCCGAGACGATGTTCGCCGTTGCTCCGTTGCCGTTGTAGCTCGCTCGAGCGCCAAGTCCAGCAGCGATACCGATAGGAGTGCAGATGGAGTATACTCCTGCAGCGACCCATCGAGCCCACCAGAGATGAGGTGGAACGGACAAAGCGGATAATCGAGATCCAAGACCGAGACCTTCGAACATTTGGTGGAAGATGATGACGATGAACAGGGTTGTGAAGTCTTCGTTGACGGCGAGGGTAAGACCGATGATGACCGAATGGAGGATGACACCGACTTCGAGAACCGCAACTCCGATGAGTTGAGCAGCAGCCTCGGCGGAAGATGGAGTAGACTCGATAGACTCGCTGTCGGCGCTCTCGAGGTCCTTGGCCTTTTCTCTGCCGTGGACGATGGGCGATTCGTTATTCTCCACGTCGTGCAATCGAGATGGGTGGACGTGTAGCGGATCGGCCGGTCCAGAAGTGTCCACGTTGAGAGGCGCGTCATGATGGTGGTTGTGTGCGTGCGCATCGGTATGGTCGTCTGCGTGGGAGGAATAGTTGACACCCAATGCTGCTAGCTTGGCGGTGCCAATTCGATACGCAGCGACTTCAGCGAAAAAGATACCGTAAATGGAAGCCATGGCGATTGCTGGAGCCCAGTCGTAGTCGTTCCAAGCGCCAGAGAGACACTCCGATCCTAGCTCGTCGAATGCAGGTGCCAGAAGGTGGATGAAGGCGGTCGCGATGATGACTCCTGATCCGAAGAATTTGGCAAATCTACCTGTCAGCGCGGTGCTACTACAGCAAGAGCTCGATACTCACTCGAACACAGATCGAGGCACGAAGGATGATCTTCGCAGCATGATAGGGAGCAGGGTACCGACCAACGAGGTGACCTAGGTCTCGTCAGCATTTGCCCACGTTTGAACAAAGGGTTCGTAGGGAGAGACATGTCGAACGCAGAGCCAAGACTCACCAGTATAATGAAAATGGCTCCCACGCGCAGGCCGAATTTGGAGTCATCATTGCTGAGCGCACAAGGATCCTCGACTGCTTCCGTCAAGTCGGCCATGTTGAAGTATCGAAGCGGACGATTTTCTTATCAAAGTGGGGTTGGGCGGAATGGTATTCTGTCGAGACAAAGTCGTCTGTCGATGCAAAGCGATTTTTTCGAAGCCAAGCAGATGCAAAGTCGATGTGCCAGCTTGTCGCGAGGATGAGACAGTCGATAGATGTGAGGGTGGGAGATGTATATATGTATATCCAGGAAGGTGATGATGACTTTTGAATGAGGCTGAGAAGCAAAAAGCTGGGAAGAACGGGGACCAGAGAGGATGAGGACCTGCGCGGTGATGCTTACGTAATCATCTGTCCCCTCTTCATTTTTTGAAGGTTCCCCAGGTGCTATGCATAGAGTAGATCTGACCTGTACCCCACTATGGCCCGTACTATCTCGGGCAGGCATCCATCCAATGTGGGTTGGCGACAGGACCGCAAGAAGAAAACAATAAGTTACGAGTCCTCGGTACCATGACCGCTCGCTACATTGTCCGCATCAGTGAAGACCGTTTAATAGCCACAGTTCCCTCCCTCTGGCCAATCAATGCATCGAGATGACCTTCGGGGTACCCGACCATACGCCTCCCTCCCGTCTCAGCTCACAGCAGCTACTAGCTCCTCGGCCATCCGATTCGTTTCGTCTACATCCCACACTTTCAGCTTCCACCGCTTCTCCACCTCTTCGCCGTTCCTCAGTCTGTACTCCTGTCCCTGTCTCACGCTGTAATTACCAAAGAACATCTGCCCGAGCACCAGCTCATCCATCCCTCCCTTCGGCACGAGCGAAATGACCCTTTGTTTCGACGCGACAAGCGAGTCCGTGTTGGTACCCAATCGTCCTACCCGACCGGCCGCAACATCGTAGAATGAAATCTTGGAACGTACCGAGGGTGCATCGATGGCTTCTCCAGCGTCCAGCCCACCCAGTAGATATATCGTGTGAAGTCGAGGAAGATGTAGGCCGGCTACGACAGACCGACGAGCGATGAGAATAGGAGGGGTATCGCCAGCTTCAGGATTGACCGAGGCAATGTCCTGCAACATCGACGGCTCGAGCAGGAGCGAAGGGACGCCTAGACCTTCGAGCGATCGTTGCAGCGAGTCGAGCGATGTTCCTTCGGGACAGACAGCCAACGCATAGGTACCATCGGGCGGGGGAGATGTGGTGTGCAGCATGGCGAGCGACTCGAGCAGAGTCGGCTGAATCCCTCCTTTCACGATGAGCGGTATGTCCCTTCTACCCAGCTCGAGCGAGTCGGGGCCGAGCACATCCATATCGCCTGTACGTATATCGACCTTGAGAGCGTAATGGTCCGGGTCGACACCTCGTACACCTGTCGAGTCGTCGAGTCTTCCCTTCCCAAGTGGTCCCCTCGCCTCTTCCCTTATCCCGACCTGCCTCTCTGAAGCCGAAGGGGTGAAATCCAGATCCACGAGCTCCTCCTTGCCTCTCACCCAGCCCCGGATTACCGCAAACCGCCTGAAAGCGCTATCGATAGTCCCGCTCGTCCATATCGTCTGCATCTGCCGCTTGTGCGAAAAGTCGACGTTGAGAATAGGTTGTTGCGACGCAGCTTTCCTCGACATGGTGCTCTGCTTGGCTGGATCGATGGCGTTGGGACGTATGTCGAGGATGTGGTTCATCACGTCGACCAGAGGCGGTGGGTGTCGGTTGACCGGTGAGAGTCGTAGACGAGCTGTGCTGTAATTTCGACCAGGTAACGTGGGCAACATGATGTCCGGCTCGTCGATCATGACCACACGTATATCGGTGACATTGATGCTGTCCCTCTGTTCCCAAAAGTCTTTCGGTGTCGCCAATAGCGCAATCGAGGGAACACTTTCCGCATTCTCCTTTTCCTTGCCTTTCATCGAGTCGCTTTTCGGCCTGTCCTTTGGCGAGAGCGAGTGTAATGTGGCGAAAAGTCGAGGAGTATCCTCCTGAGGCGACAAGGGGTGTTGTGGGTGGAAGAAGGAAGGGTCGAGGCGGAGGAGGTCGGCTTGGACTTGGTGTAGGAGATGTTGCGAGGGGAGGAGGACAACCAGTCGAGGTCCTTGTATCGCCTGGCCGTCCAAAGCCTTGTGCAATTCATAGGCCAGACTCGCAGTCATGATGGCCATGGCGAGAGTTCTGTACGTCAGTTGACATACAAGGGGCGGCGACTTACTTTCCTCGACCCATATGGTCTCGAAGATACACATCTTTCCCTCGAAAAACCGACAAGATGAAAGCTCGCTGAGCGGGAGTAGGGGCCTCAATGTGTGGGAAAGCGTGAAGAAGACGCAAAGCCACTATGCGAGGAATACCGAGAGACTATCGTTCAGCGACACAGCGTTAAAGTCGACTCACTGTCCATGTTTCGAGGTATCGCTGGTTTGGCAATTCAGGTTCAAAGTCGGCGGGTACCTCGTCAAGGCGGGAGGACCCAGCCTGAGAGTTTATAGCAGTCTTATCTGTAGACCGGTCATGATCGAGCAAAGACGAGGGGGAATATACTCGTCGAGCTGTTTGAGTGCAGGTTGAAGCAAGAGGTCGGATTGATCGCAAGGAGACCACTAGGCGAGGAGTCGTCCTAGAGTTGCCGAAAGCTCGCTCTAGACTTCTGATGGCGTTCCGCCTCATGTCCTTCCGTCTCAAGATAGCTAGTGTTGAGGGTGAAAGGTGTATGTGGATGTTCTATGGATGTTAAACAGCTGAAAGTCGTTCTGAACAAAATCAACCCCTCGACCTCCACCTCTCTCGGCAAACGTCACCGACAACATCAATATCCATCCCCTTTGTAGCGTTTGCCTTGACTCAACAACCCATGCTCAACTCGATATGCCCTCTATCCCGTCCTACGTGGACATTCCAGGATGCGCCATACCCGAAACGACATCAGTCGCTCAAGCTCAAACCGCTTCGGCAGAGGTGAAGAGGGCTCCTTCCTTCCCTCCTTCCGCTGCGCCTGTTCCTGCTTCTCGCAAGTTTTCGGTGCCCACCACAGCCTCGCTCTCGACCAACGTCTCCGACATGCTGCTAAGCAGTTTGCTTCCCCCAAATCTGCCAAAGATGGCTCAGAATAGTCGCTCTACTGCGCCAGGGCGGACGAGAGAGTTGAGCTCGCAGAGAGAGGCTTTGAGTTTGCCGTTAGTCTCGAACAACTTTCGGCGCTTCATCACGAGAGTAAGCGCAGAGGCAAGGAATCGATCCTGAATGCTGATAGTTCAGGTTGGACCGGTATTCTGGTTGCAGGATCGGATTGAGGAGGTGTTGTTTTGGCGAAAGCCAAAGTGGACATGGGCATACCTTCTCGCGTGGACATTCATATGTGAGTGTTTCCGAGTAGGATATGGTCTGACTGGCAGCTTTCCATCCGAGATTACTACTTCTCCTCCCCTCATCTGTTCTTCTCCTTCTTCTTATCCATATTCAAGAGCGGACCCACCCGATACCTTCACTGCTAGGTGTAACGCTCGCTGCGCCAACCGCTACACAGCGGATCAATGACAACTCATCGGCGGGTCATGGAGCATTCACCGCTTCCAGCGGACCCGAAGGAGAGACGCCCGTGGTCCCATCCAAGGAGGCGGAGAGCTCGGTAGACTACTACATGAATCTCCAAGCTATCCAAAACCTCATGGGTTTGATGTAATTCCAGTCCCATTGTTCTGCTCGAGCTGACTTTCAGATCCGACTCCTACGATCATATCGCTCCTCGTTTGGCTCAGGCTTCCAACCCAACTCCCTCGCCAAACACTTTCCCCCTCACTGCGACACATATGGTACTCCTGCTCCTCCCTCCGACAATGGCGTTACCTCTCCTTCCGCCTTTTCTCATACCCTATCTCTTGCTCCCCCTAGGGTATGCACCGGCACTGCTATTCCATCCGAATCTGACGACGTCGATCGTTGGTTTACCTCGACACCCCGCCGTCCTACGAGCTAGGTCGCTGCTGGAGCGCTTCGTCATGACCGATTCGCTATCCGACGACCTTGGTCAATGTCGCATCGAAATGGTCGAAGTCTGGGAAAACGAACGACTGGACCCAGCGGTCGCTGCGAAGCCTCCAGCTGGGACGATACCTGGCACGAGCTGGTCGTCTCGATTCTTGCGTGCGGGGGAGAGAGCTCCTTGGGTCAAGGTGACAAACGAGGACGGGTTTTGGGAGAGGGACGTGCAGGAGGAGAAGAGGGATGGTGAGAGCAAGATGGTGCTGGCCTTGAAGGACGGATGGGACTTTGTGCCGGGGGAAGAGTGGAAAGTTGACGTGTGTGGTCTATGGACGGATGCTGGTACCGACGAAGGTGAGTCTAGTCCAGGTGCGATTGTTAGCTGACAGCAGACGGCTGGAGCTATTCTGACGACTCGTGGCAAGTAAGTCGTCATCACCCCCGGTCTGGGTCAAATACTGACGAGCAGAACTCGGCTCCTATCATCTTTACCGAGGCCGAAGACTCGACGGACAAGCAGCATCTACCCGGACTGGCATTGAGGAGGATATCGAGGCGCAGGAGGTGGTGGAGACGAGTGTACCATGCCGTGGACGAGAAGTCTGTCTAGTGTTGTACACTAGTTTAGCAAGTATGCACATCTCGGTATCGAGCCTCGACGCTCTCCCCGAGCCAACGCTTCTTCGCCGAGGAAAGATCGACAATTGTCTACCACCCTCGGTCGTACCACACCAACTTACACGTCCCATCGGAAAATGTAAACAAGGGGCGTAACCAGGGCGGCTACCCGGTCCTCCGGGCAAGGGCAAAGGGTCCCCCCTTTGCTATTTCAGGCAAATGTTTGGTTTTTGTTGGCTATTTCGCCACCTGCAGTGGTTCTCTCGTCTCAGCCTTGAACTCTGCTCGCTCGACCTTGACTCTCCTTGCTACACTTCCCAGCCGGCATGCTTACCCAAGCGCTTTGGGGCATGCTTCGCTATCGGCCACCGACCACCGAGGTCACCACTGGTACCAGGACGTTCGGTTTCGACGCGAAGAGGTGCAACCGCATCGGCGTAGTCAAATGGGTATAATACCGACTCGACACTCACGTCTAATCATCACCATCTTCATTCCCATCTCGCTCTTGTCAACTCGGTGTTGCAACAGCACAAACGACTAGCTAAACCCTCTCGAGACGACCAAAGCGATACAAGGACCACGCAGACAAGCTTGGCAGGAACCGACAAGCTTGATCTCCTCGATATCTAATCAGCCACACCCGATCCGCCTCAGCCATACCTCATCGATAGTCACGTACATATGGCTCAACCTACGAACAACATGCCCAGCATGCCCTCTCGAACGCCTACGCTCCACTCGGCAAACGACGAGCATAAGGAGCCCATCGGATCGTCGGTAAATTCTCGGACCTCGCATGATGGTACTGCACCATCTATCCACTCGAATCTCAAACTCGACCATGGTACCGCTCCAGAACTCAAGGACAACAAGGCCGCACCTGCTGGGATGTCAGCTCAGGCTCCGCTGGAGGTTTCCAAGCTGCGATTTGCTTTGATCACGGCGTCCCTGCTGTGTAGCATTTTCCTCTTCGCATTGGGTAAGTGGACACTCCCTAGCCCTTCCCTAGCCCTTCCTTGCGCCCCACACAGCTCGCTCGCTGACCAAACGACCAATTGGTGCTAACTACCGCCATTCCGGCCATAACTACTGCCTTCGGACAGCTCGATGCGTTGCCTTGGTTAGCGAACGTGAGTGCAGTAAAAAAATTCGCAAATTGACGGTCCTAGGCATTTTTCCTCACCTTGCTCGGCTTCAACCTCATTTACGCCCAATGGCAGCAGATCTTCCCCAGTAAAGCTGTTATCCTCTTCGCAATCTTCATCTTTGAAGTAGGCTCTTTGATCTGTGGTGTGGCGCCGTCCATGGTCGTCCTGCTCATAGGTCGAGCCATCACCGGTGTTGGAGCGTCTGGGATCTTCAGCGGTGCGATGGTCAGTGAGTACAGATCGATTCTGCAGTCAGAAGCTTCGCTGATTCGTGTAGTCGTGGCTGAGCTCGTCCCGTTGCATGCTAGAGCTCAATACTTTGCGACCTTTGGCATCTGGTAAGCCAATCACGATCTTTCTTGGACTAGCCGTGTGCTAACGAGCAGTTTCGCTGTCGCTTCTGTAGCAGGACCGCTCATGGGCGGAGCCTTCACGGATCATCTGACCTGGCGATGGTGTTTCTATGTTAGACCTGAAGACTTCTTCCCCGGACGTAGGCTGATGTACAGA
This sequence comes from Cryptococcus sp. GC_Crypt_1, assembly GCA_026538415.1. Taxonomy (NCBI): domain Eukaryota; kingdom Fungi; phylum Basidiomycota; class Tremellomycetes; order Tremellales; family Cryptococcaceae; genus Cryptococcus; species Cryptococcus sp. GC_Crypt_1. The sequence continues at coordinate 14,044 of JALPCD010000187.1, forward strand.
TCAATCTGCCTTTTGGAGGTGTCGCTCTAGCTTTCATCACACTCGCCATGCCGATGAATCCGCCCATGGGTCGAGCGGCGTCATACAAAGGATGGAACAAGGAAATGATATGGGCGGTACTTCGATGCGATTGGGGAGGAGCTGCGATTTCTATGGCTTGGGCTGTCTGCCTCATCTTGTTCCTGCAATGGGGAGGTGTGACTCGACCTTGGACCGACGGCGGGGTCATTACCTGTATCGTCCTCTCGGTTGTCCTCATCCCTATCTTCTTACTCTACGAACACTGGTTGGGAGAACGAGCCATGTTCAAGATGCGACTTTTCAAGCGTCGAAACATCGCGTGAGCCTTCTGCAATATCTCCGGCTGTCTAGCTGACATTCAGTGGTGCTTGCATCTTGCTGTTCTTCGTCTTTGGCGTATTTATGTTGTCAGTGTACTACCTCTCGGTCGACTTTCAAGCTATCCACAACTATTCCGCTACCGCTGCTGGCATCCGACTGTTGCCATTCATCTTGACTCAAATCATCTTCCTGATCGCCTCCGCTAGGATCATCACCAAGCTTGGCCGGTACAAGTATATCATCGTCATTGGACCAGCTTTCCTGGCTCTCGGGTCGGGACTTCTCTACTCTGTCGGCGTCTCTTCGCCGTTATCGCATCTCCTGGGCTTCGAGGTCTTCCTAGGCATAGGCATCGGTCTGTGCTTGCAATCCTCAATCCTGGTTGCTCAACATGAGCTGAAAGCGGAACCTTGGCTCATTCCGGCGGGAACGGGTCTAGCTGTCTTTGGTATGTTCCGCCTTAAAGCGACGTTCTAGCGCTAACTGTCTAGTCGGTTTCGCAGGCAGAATTATCGGTCTCTCCTTGGCTGGGAGTGTGTTCGAGAACCTCTTGCAACGTAACCTCAAGCGATACGCTACCGGACTTCCGCCGAGCGATTTTGCGGCGGTCATCAGCCGGGCGGATGCCGTTTGGAAGATTGTCTCGGATGAGAATCGACCTGCCGTCCTCTACGCCTACAACGAGACCATTCGAGTGGTGTACATCATAGGAGTACCGTTTGCCATCTTGGCGCTCCAGCAAGCTTTTACAAGAATGCAAGTCTACTTCTCCCTGCTTTTCCGATAGGGTCAGTCCGCTGACCGATAGCTTTTCTACATTCTCATTGGTCTACTATGCGCGTTTGGTCTCGTGTCCTTCCTCTCGCTCATGCGAGCTCGACGTCGTCGAGCAGCCATCTTCCGCGAGGTATGTCACCTGAGCACGCCCTTCCTTGCAACCACACCAAGAGTCCCACTGACGGTCAGGCGAACCGACTAGGAGTCCTCGTACCCGGCCTACCTGGCTACATCCCCCTCCGGGACAGATCAGCAATGAACTGGACTCGTGCCGATGGAACAGAAACGCCAGAATGGTGGCAAGTCGAGCAAGACGAGAAGGAGAAGGCAGCCCAGGCCGAGGCCGAAGCAGTTCCGGTGACATCCAACTCTCTCGACGCCGACACCTTTGTGAGTCCTTTGCAGTCTCGACATATGTTATTTTGGCTCATGTATATTCAGAACCCTCTTGGCCTTGTACCCCCTCCAGAACCGCGTGTCAAGCGAGAACCGCCTCCTGCCTCGTCACTTGCGTATTTCCCGAATCATCTCGCCTACAAGGCTGAATCGCTCCTGCCCCCACCTTCTCGATTCCAAAAAGACGACATATCATCGCTCGATGGACTCGACGGAGAGTATGTCGAGGTTCTCACCGTCATTCAGATGCCAAAGGAGCCCTGGCCAGAAGGAAGGGAGGTGCCGGAAGAAGAGGAAGTCATGAAGGAATGGGCGGGAATCGAGTTGGGATCCATGAAGATCGACGTGAGGAACACGCCTCGATCGACTCGGTAGTACATAGTATAGTATCTGGCTAGTGGTGAAGTGTACAGGTATGATTCGCATTGTACGGTTCTACATGCAGATTGATTTCATCGCCTTTGAATCTCCTCTTGCTCTACAACACCCATCTACTACTCAAGGTCGGCCTAGCCGGGTCCGTCTTCACATCCTAAACACGCCCCAGTCTCCTGCATCACCGTCCGCACCAATCTCACCTCGTCCACCTCGACCTCCTTCGGCCATCCTCGAAGCTCGCTCCTCGGCCGCCATCTCCAAACCCAGACCCAGCACATCCCTCGTCTCGGAAGGAGCGATAATTCCATCATCCCACAACCTCGCCGTAGAGTACAGAGCGGTACTCTGACCTTCGATAGCCGTTCTCAGCTCCTTCCACCGATCTTCCCCCGCCTCCTGGGTTTTCTTGCCGGAAACCGTCTGCATCACCGAAGAGAGCTGATCGGGACCCATGACCGATATCTTGGCGTTTGGCCACATGAAAAGCAACCGAGGGGAATACTATGATCAGCGCGAATCGCAACGGGAGACTCACAGCTCGACCACACATGCCTAGGGGAAGCGTCAGCGAATATCTCATATAGGACAACCACTCAGCTCACCGTAATTACCAGCTCTGTCCGTCAGCGGAATTCGGGAGCAAGATTGATCACTCACCCAAAACTACCTCCAACGATAATGGTAAACTTGGGCACCTTGGCCCTAGCTACCGCCCGTACCATCTTCGCTCCGTCCTTCGCAATCCCTCCTCTTTCTGCCTTTTCTCCCACCATGTATCCCGACACGTTGACCAAGAAGACGAGCGGTATTTGTCGTTGAGAGCAAAGCTCCATAAAATGAGTCGCTTTGAGAGCCGAGGGAGATAGCAGGACTCCAGCATTGGCGATGATGCCCACACTATGTACGTCAGCTGAGAGAGCAGACATCTCAGGATTTTCACTCACGTGTGACCATGTATCTCGGCGAATCCAGTGATGATCGTCTTTCCATATTCCGACTTGAACTCTCTAAACTCGCTTTCATCTACCACTCTCGCAATCACCTCCCTCATGTCGTATGCTTGCTTCGACTCGACCGGAACGATTGCGTCGAGGTCGGAGACGGGATATATCGGTGGTCGAGCTTCTTTTCCAGCTTTTGGCTGCCTATCAGCTTCCCCATCTCGGGCGTAAGACTTACAGAGGGTATCGCTCTCGTCGTAGCACTGCCCAGATCCAACACAGCTTCCCTTGCTAGCCTGATCGCATGAGCGTCCGAAGTCGCCAGGTGATCTGCAACTCCCGACACGCTCGTGTGCATCTCGCCTCCTCCCAGCGTCTCGTCATCCACAATCTCCCCTGTCGCAGCCTTGACGAGTGGTGGACCGGCTAGAAAGATCCTCCCTTGGTTTTTGACGATGATCACCACATCGCTCATGGCTGGCATATACCTAGCTCGTCAGCAATCGGCCAAGCTCGTCGAGACTCACGCTCCGCCAGCTACGCTTATCCCATGCACTACACTGATCTGGGGTATGCCGAGTCCCGACATCCTGGCCATGTTGTAGAAGATCCTGCCGAAGTGGTCCTACAGAATTAGCGAGATGTATACTCAGACGGAGGGGGCTCACGATATGAGGAAAGACTTCAGCTTGGTAGGGCAAAGCCGCTCCACCTGATTCTACCAGGTATATACAGGGTAGACGATTTTCCAAAGCGATTTGCTGGGCTCGAAGGTGCTTCTTGACCTATTCTCGTCAGCCCTACCGCTGGAGTAGGGTGGACGGGATGGTACTCACGGTGAGAGGATGATATGCTCCACCCTTGACCGTAGGATCATTGGCGATGATCATACATTTTTTCCCAGCTACCACACCTGCAAATGTCAGCTTTGAGGCTGAGAAGCAGAAATCCGGCTCACCGACACCGGTGACGATACCTGCGCCAGGCAGTGGGTCGGGGTAACACTCATGGGCAGCAAGAGGGGACAGTTCCAAGAATGGACTTCCAGGATCGATCAAAGCGTCTACACTGCAATCATCAGTCTCATTCATGTACAAGTACCTGGGGAAGCACGATGATGGGCTGAGAAGGAAATATCCGTGATGACTCACCGTTCTCGAACGCCCATCTTGTCCTTCCCTCTGCTCTTCCATTTCTCCAAGACTGCCTTTCCTCCTCCTTCTCTAGCTTTCCCTCTGAGCACCTCCATACTCTTGAGAGTCTCCTGCATTGCCGCTTTGTTCGCCTTGGCGTCCTCGGAGGAAGGTAGAAATGTCGTAGGCAAAGGGCGGGGTTGAACGAGACGAGGGACGGGCTGGGTGATGAGCGTTCGGCGACATGATGGAGCTGATGATACGCTCCTTGTCGACCTCGAGTGAAGAGAGCGCAGCAGCATGACCAGGTGATAGGACGGTATTGAGGTGGGTAGAGGATGGACGTCGAGGTGAGATTGGGATGAATGTGTTGATGGTCGTCGGCATTGAGGGAAGTCCGGTTATGGACAGACCCGCCCCAAGCTCCGCCCGGCCAACCACACATCTTGACCATCATCTTGGCTACGACCTTTTCAATCCTCGTCACTGCGCTACATCTCTCGAACCACCCTACCTTTGTCTCTTTCGCCACACAAGCAGAGACATGTGAACTCGACGCCAGAAGCAACTCAGTGGATAGATGGTGGAGAAAGCCATCAAAGGGATGCAGGATCTTTACGCTTCACCTCTTGCTTCTCTCCACAGCGGGCAGCCTATATGTACGTCTCGCTACCTCCAGGAGTCCCCTATATCGACCACGGTTTCCCCATAATCACCCCCAACACTCACCACTCTCCACGCGTGCTACAATATGGAATCTTCCAACGCCGACTCGACTTCACGGGACGCCGAACTGAGCGCTCTCTCGATCTCGTCCACCGGTGGTGAAGTGGACAGCCGGGGAGGAGACAACTGCTCCAACGCAAAGAAGCAAACAACAAGTACAAGCTACCTCAGGTCGAAGGAGCATCCGGGTATCTGGTGGAAGCTGGAAACGTGGACGACCGGCTCGGGCCCGACCAAGTCGAAGGGCATGACGATCCACTCTATCCGCAAGTATCGATTATACAGTTACCGAGGAGTGCACAGCGACCTGACATTCCAATACCATCCAGACGAGAGCAGCCACGGTTCCCGGAAGATTGATATGTCTGCTACCAAGGCGAGTTTCGATGCCCATGCACGAAGCCTTCTGCCTCACACGCGGTTCAATCACGAGGAGGTAAGTGACAGGAAGACTGCCGGGAAGTCCCTAAAGTGGTGGCACAAGGCCGCGATACTCAGCGAAGAGCTATTGCAAGGTTTGGATCCAGATGCGGGTTTCTTGCCTGATTTTGATGGCGTCTATGGAGTTCTTCGAGCTCAGATTGAGTGGTAGTCGTACATTCAGGCGAATAGTCGGAGTCAGAGAATCGTAGTGTAGTGGTATAGGCATACGATATGGCATGGATACGGTGTGCATGGTAGAGATGCGATGTCTTGTCAATAATAAATAATGAGGGTCGTTGGATCGGTTTTGGCCGAGTGGCGAATATTATCGTTGTCGGCGACTCCGACCGCCCTTGCAAGCGCGTAGATTCGGGCAGCTCGAGCGTCTCTACCGAGAGAGCGAGCAGCGAGGGCCAACCAACCTATCTTTCACCTTTGAACGGGTACATATATCAGACCTCCCCCATCTCGTCTGGATTTTTTCTTCCTCTTCATCTATCATCCACCCACCTGTCTTTTCTCGGACTATCCATCATGTCTCAATCTGCCATCTTCAAGATCCCAGAGATCAAAAATGAGCCCATGGTACGTTCTTGCGCTATCTACCTCGCTCCTTCCGAATCTGTTCGGGCCTGTCAAGGGGAATATGAGCTGACGAGCAGTACGATTATGCTCCTGGTACTTCCCAGCGAGCTGGTCTCGAGGCTGCCATCAAGAAGATGGAGTCTCAGCTCCCCTTTGATGTTCCTTGTGTGATCAACGGAAAAGAGGTGAGCCCTTCCCCCTTCTCTCGGAATTCTTCGCTAACGTTCTCTAGGTCAGGACAGACGATCTCCACAAGCAAACCATGCCCCACGACCACGCCAACCACCTCTCCTCTTACCACGCTGCCACCCCCGAAATCCTCGACGGAGCAATCAAAGACGCTCTCGCTGCCAAATCCGAATGGGAGGACATGCCATGGGC
>JALPCD010000188.1:0-20118 GCA_026538415.1 Cryptococcus sp. GC_Crypt_1
GTTGACGACATTCTACAGCGTTCCAAAGGAGCCCTGCCGACGGAGATATGGAGCAAGCTCCAAGATGGGCGCAAACGAGCTTTGGAAAAGCTCGCTCGATACAATTCAATCAACCCAAAGTGAGTATAGACTCCAAGCTATTCGCCGGTCGACGCAATGCGGTGTCGAATGGAGGGCGCAGGTCCAGCACGGGCGGATAAAGATCCACGGGGACGTAGGGAAGACCTTACCGACCGACCGCCCACCCCACTGCTGCCTCAAACGCCCATGCGAGGCGCATAGGGCATGTCTCAACCGCATGCATCGGGCTTTCGTTGCCGACAAGTCTATAGCTTGACCCAAATATCTAGACGACGCCATTTTGATGTGATCGTCTCTCGAATACGCCGCTGGCGATGGTTGTCCGTAGAGTGAGTCTGATCCTTTATTGTACCTGGCTGACGCTTCTAGGTCGTACGAGTATACCCCTTGAACGCTCTCGCTCCTTCTCCCCTGAGCCCAAGCCTTTCTTAAGAGCTCCTTGTCAAGTGGCCAGCCTTCTCTACACATCAGACGTCACAAAGAACAATCCTGCGCTTGGAAAGCTCGTACGCGCTGGCACCCTCGTGATTTGCCCCTCGCCTCGCCATTGGCCTTTCGCTTGGTGGACCCAAGGGAAAGATTTTCGAGGTAGCACACGCTTTGTCAACGGGAGGTGAATCGCGATAGCAAGTGCAGCCAAATCTACGTGATAAGTCAAATCCCGCCGTGCATCTACCATTTGCTGATGTCAAGGTCTGTCTGTCGAGTGTTATGCTCCGCCTGACGGCGCTTACACCGCACACGCTTGTCGCTCTCGTCACTCCTCTCTCCTTTGCCATCTTCAGACAAGCACACTGGTTGCATAGGCTGAATCCGGCTCGGCGAGTGGTTCCGAAATGCAGAGCATGGGTGGACGATTACGGGGCATGAGGGGTGGACTAGAGCGTAGATGTGCATGCGGGTGAGGCGATAAACGGGTACGGGAATGATGAGAGGATTGGCGACGATGAAGCTGGTATTCTGCTCGATTGGCATGCATCGGTGAAGGGTAGACTGCAGACTCACTTGCGACATTGACTACTCCTTTCCCTCCGTCTCTTGCTTGATCTCCTCCTTCACACCGTCCAGTAGATCCTCCTTGACATCTACCCCATCCTCAGCCTTCACCACTGCATTGCCTGCGACTGCCTCTTCCTGGACTCCTTCACGAAATGCCCTTCGCAGCTCGCACTTTCCACCGCTCCTGCCATTTGCCTTGCACTCGTCACATCGCTTCCCATGCGTCACCAGCAGAATATGCAGCCCGTACTTGTGCTCGTCGGGTATGCGCTTGTTGAGATGGTGATACGTCTGCTCCCTCGATGCCTTCTTTGGTCTCCATCCCAGCAGGCCGGTCAATCGGTGGACATGCGTGTCGACAGCAAAGTCGTCCCTCTGCAGGCAAAACAATAGCACGCAGCTTGCCGTCTTGGGTCCCACTCCATCATAGGCGAGCAGCTCTTGCATGGCATCTTCGGTCGAAGCGTGGTGAAGGTGATCCAAGGTGTACTCGCCGTACTTTTCCTTTGCCTGTTCCAATATTCGCAAAATCACCTTGGACTTGACCTGACTCAATCCTCCACTGCGTATCGCCTCTTCAAGCTGCTCCTGCCCACCTTTGGCTATCGCGTCCCACTTGTCACTCCTCCCGTACGCCTTGTCCATGTTGAGCTTGGCTCGTGTCGAGTTGGTATCACTGGTGTTTTGTGAGAGAATCGTCCGGACCAGAGCATCGAGAACGGAAGGGCTATCTCCACAACCTGCTCGAGAGGTGGAAGCAATGACTTGCGCAGGGCGATTACGAGGCCCATGGAGTCTGGCGAGGATGCGATGGGCGACGTCGCATTCAGTAGGAGTGGGATGGGTAAAGGACGGAAAGGGGCCCTCCGAGCTGAGCGCCGATTGAAGCTTCAGCTTTCGGTCTCGTAGCCTGTTGTTTGCGGGATCGAGTTCGTCCTTTACGCGTAGAGGAGATTCAGGTGATTCTACCTTGACCTTGCGAGTCTTGGATGGACGAGGGCCAGAGGGAAGTGAGTCATTGGGCGGAGTTGTTGAGCGAGATCGAGGTCGTTTTGTCGCGGTCGATTTGACAATGCGAGAAGCCGCAGACCGAGTTGTCATGCTGTACAGATCGATGTCCAAACCTCGTATAGATAAATGGTGAGTACAGTGGAAGGGATGGGTCGACGGTCGATGGAGAGTGAGGGTTATCGTGCTAGAATGGATCATAGCAATGACGACGACCGATCTGCGATCGCGGAGTAGCGGTGGTGGCCACTCAAATAATCCCTTGCGATATCTACAGTATTACTACAGCGACATCACCGGATTGTAAATTTCCCCATTTCTCATCCAATTCTAATCTTAGAACCGTGCTTGGACTTGCAGAGCATGCGCAACCTAGCGGCCTTCCTTCTAATACCGAACTTGCTATGCATGCATGCCTGTGAGAGTGTCAGAAACGTGTTCCAGGCGAGACACACAGATTGGGTCATGGATCCGGCTACCCAAGGTTACTCGGTGACAGTTGATGAGATTTGACGACACTCAATGGCATTTGACAAGCGCATCCGAAGTCCTGCCAATCAGAGACAGTCTCACCGACCACCGGAACAGTGTGGAGACTGATGGGAGAGTCAAGATAGACGTACATGTATTTTTTCGATGGACACGGAATGCAGCTCGCCGCTGTACTCGACCTTGACCTGGACTCCAGACACCAAATCCCGATCATGGGCATCCCAGGACCGTGTGCTCGTCTCTCTCTTCCGCTTGAGCGACATGCCGGAACTTCGAACGAGGTATGATGCGAGGAGTAATGGTTGAGACCTTAGTGTAGAGAAGGTGCGAGTCGAGGGTAAAGTGACAATTGGCGACGGGATCAGATTCTGGCCGTAGACTATCTCGTTGATGTTGTTGTTGCTCTAGAGTATATCTCTCGCTTCATCGCCCTGCCCTCTCTTAAACTCACCACGGCTTTCTCGCACGCGTGTCTCTTCCGAGGTCTCGCTCTCGTGCAACGGGATCTGTCCCCGTCGAGATGGCGAAGGAGATGGGCGCTTCCACCTCGGAACAACAAGCTTCATCGGCTCACGGTGGCTCCGTCGTCGATGGCGAGGATCTTTCTGGAGACGAGGATACCAAGCAGACCGCCAGAATCTCCAAGGCATTGTCGACAAAGTACAATGTGATCGTGGTACGTGTCGGGGTCCCACATGCAATGTCCTCACTGACTGTCTAGACCGCACTCATCGCCGAAGGAAAGGTCACTCGATTGCATCCGCTCTACGCATGTGAACACTGCCATCGAAGTGGTCGAATATGCGCTGTCACTTCGGTCGGAAGACGAGGCTTGAAATGTCACGGCTGCGGTGACAACGTTTGTGTATGGCCCGGAGGTGATGGAGCTGTCTTAAAGGAGTCACACCTAGTCGAGCAGGCGTGTCAGCGCGCCATGGCGATGAAGTCGTCTTGCGACGAGTGGCTGAGGAAAGTCGGGAAAGGGACACGGCGAGGTGGCGCTTCGGAGGAGAAATTGTCGAGCGAGGGCAAGGAAGCATTGCGAGAGATCACCAAGTTGATTGAGAAAGTCGGGCAAGAAGGAGAGCAGTACCTCGCCGACATGAGGAGTAAGCACTTGCTGGTACAACCTCGAGGTGTAAGTCGCTCTACAGGTCGCTGAGTTATTCTGCTGATCATCCAGAGCTTGGAGAACGATGACGACTCCGATGTGTGACCACAGCAAAGGCTGTGAGGACGAGCCCCACCGACCAGTGCGATACAGGAAATTGTGGTGTTCAGGTGTGGCCACATGCTCCGTACGACCGTCCCTTCGTCCTAAACAGTCACGATAGGCCTTCGCGCAAGCTCACGATATATATGCATTTGAGATAACTTCGAGTTACAAGGGGCGAACACCCGATTCGAGTTAAGGAGCACAAAATGCGTAGACCGCCTTCCGCCTATTACGCCCACACAGGTAGTTGCACAGGAAGACGAGAGGGCTGGTCGTCGCGCTGCACCGAGGCTGAGAAGGGATCTGCTGAGGCTCATCAGCACGTATCGCAGGCAGATGCCTGGGAGAGGAAGACACACACCGTCGAGACGTGTGACGCCCATCCGTTGGGACCAGGATCGTGAAGGGCCTCGCGCCAGGCTTGCATGCCGCGGACTCCATGCGAAGGTTTCGGACTGACCAAGCTCTGGCAAAGAGAGACGAGCGAAAGGGGCTGGGTCATGTCCCCTTTTCCGCCGACTCGAATCCAGCTCCGTATCGTCCACCGATCCGTATGAGCGATCCCAGTCCTTCTGCGACACCCTTCGATAGCTTGCCCATACTCGGGCTTCTGACAGGCTGCATTCCACTCCATTCGTCCTGATCGGTATCCTCGTGTCACTTGTGCTTCCCAAAAGACTCTGCGGAATGATGGACCCGATGGTGTAGCCAGATTCGCAACGCATTGCGAATTCTTTTGGCACAGGCCAAGCGCAATGTCTGTTCACCGCTCATAGTCACTGCGCCGTCACCTGTCGAGTGCTCAGGTCGATCTTGGCGTCGCAGCGACTTCCTCGCAATGCCATACATCTGTGGGCTCGTCTCGCTTTGTATCATCCCACTCGTGCGTCCATCCGGCCACACCCGCTTCCTTTTCTCTTCCTGCATGCTTGTCAAGCTCTGCCCTGCTCTTTGTGCTGGATCCACCCGCCAATTCCTGCCCTGCCATCGCTGGCGTGAGATCGCTTCGGAATGTATCCCTTGTCTCGTCTTCGAGGGGAAGGTTTGCTAAAATTGAGAAGGCTGATGGTCGTATGACCACCGTTGCCGCCTGACTGGTTTTAAGAGGCGAGGCGGAACCACAGTATCGAAGCCCAGCGGTGGGCCGAGATTGAGGATTACGCTCAAGATACGGAGCCGTATCTTCTCGCAACACCGAATGCATTGGGTGCAGCTTTCGTACAACACTGGCGCAGATTCGGTCATTCTCGTGAGACTGTAAGACAAAGGCGGAGAGGAGAGCGAGGGGGGAGCACCTTTGACGACCCCAACGCGAATGATGGATGCAAATACGATGAGCCGGTGGACAGGATAGTGAGCGAGCCTGGGAAGCGGAAGTTGGGTTGTCCTTGCCCTGTCTTGATCATCCCTCTCTACTTCCGCCTCCCGTATGTAAAGTTTTCACCCGTCTGGAATTAACGTCCCGCCAAAAGCCTCGATCCAGCTGAGCTTGATGCCGATATATCACAAACCACTCGACCAAAGCGGCTCATTCGCCCACTTGCGAAGAACTGTCGATGTCCCCTCTGTCGATGCGAGCGTATTGGCAGGCATGGTGGGTCAGACACACCAGCGTCAACATCTGCACCGACTCACAATCGGAACACTGAGTCTATCACTCATCCACTCGCTAACTTATCAACGCGAGATAGTGACAGCCGGGGTAGTAGTACCGGAACATGAGAAACAATCAGGTATTCTATCCGAAGACCCGATGATGATCCCGGCCGCCAATTGATAAGACATTGACGCGCAGCTAGAAACCAGTCCGATACGCCGAGCTGGGTAAGAGGCTGTTGAGACGCAGACATAGGTAGCTTGAAAATCCGAGGAGCGAGGAACCTCCTGGGTAGTGATCGAGGATGAAAAGGTCTCTGAAACGCAACAGATACCACGGAACGCGAACAGCGTCATGATGCATGCGGACACGATGTTTCGTACATCTCGTTCGACGATTGAGTGCCGGAGATCGAGCCACTGTCGGGCCAGCTGAGAACCACGGTTCATGATGAGGGACGAGTAGGGCGAAATAATGGGGTGAACGAACGATGATTGCACCTAGAGCGTTGCACAGACTCGAACTGTTCTGAGGAGCATCGAGCATCCTATACGGAGCGGGTCTGCCTCCCGGATGTGGTGGGCCTGGAGAAGGAAAATAGCCAGCCAAGCCCAGACGGAATCAACGAAAGAATCTCGACACTGGGCTTCTGTTGGAAAAACATTTGTCACCTGGAGGCGTGAATTGGCGCTCTGAGGCTTTCCACCAAGCTGACCTGTTGCTGTGAAAAGTCACTCGTTACGCACCCTGCGTTGTTCCTGCTGCTGAGGACCCGTCGCGGACCTAAATGCGGCCGCAAGGACAGTTGCAACTGGGTCACGGCGGGCCCACACGGATGAGCACTCACTGTGCGCATCAGAGAGATCGTGCCAAGTCCAAGCATCGAAGAGTCTGCGTTGACAGCCCGAAGCCAAGACATGAAGCCAAGCACGGACACTCTCAGCGACTCCGGGAGATCGACATTCCGCCAGGGATCAAAATTCGCTTTAGCTGCTTTGCCAGCTTCTGCCACTCCAATTGGTGAGGAGTCAGAGTAGCGACGTTGTCAATGGTGGACCCATACATGTCGAAGCGGCTCAGGCAGCGATATAGTATATGACAAGATGCGAAGAAACGCGAGATGAGAGTCGCGTCGATTTGGAACAGGGCAGTGCTTGCAATAGGCGCCTTAAAGCCTCTTCGATTCTCATTAGGCGCACTCACTGATTTTGACCAAGGGATGGACTTCTGTTCAGAACATCTCGTGCAGGCTAGTTGACCTTACTATACATCTGCAACTACATCACGCGCACCTCATGTTCTGCCATGAGCCATCCAGATCTCGCGAGCTTCGTGGCGTTCGTCTTGGAACGGACTTCGACACACGATCGTGTGCTAGCCAGTCCCAGCGGCACCTACGACGATCGCCAACCCGAAGATTCGCCCATCAATGTACTCTATTGGACTTCGACTATTGGCCAGAACTTCCCCATACCGATGACGATACAGCAAGAAATATCTTTCGGTGTTCAGTCTACCGGGTATGATGAATAGCCTCCACCAGGGTCTGCTTGAGCTGACACGTGAGTGATATGAGCGTCTTCTCCATTCCGCGCTGCCTTGCAACAAACATCGAGCAGAATCCTGTACCGGCAACGATTAAGCACACTGGCAAGCTCGTGCTCACCATTTCCGCAGTGCCATGCACGGATGCTACACTGGCGGATGTGATTTCTAGATCCCGCGAGAGGCTGGGAGTCGCGGAAGACAGCCTTTCACGCCCCGTGAAGCGGTTACCGAGGTCCGCGGAATATACTGCTCGTTCCAGACTGTGAGTGCACCATTGTCTGAGCTTGACTTCCATCGATCTAATTCCTTGCTGATTCCATTCTTGCAGTGCCGACGACAATGTCACGTCATCAAGCAAATGTCCGCAGAAAATGTCGGCTAGCCGTCGAAGCTTGGTAAGCCGGACACGAAGGTTCAGCCGCGTTGTCTTCTGGAGCTAACCATGAAGGTGACAGAGTTTCTCGACGAAGGTTCAACCGGAATGATGGCCCACGAATCGCTGTTGCGACTCAAGCCATCGACATGGCTGAACGATGAGATTATCAATGCCTACTGTGAGCTCATCAACCGGAGATCAGCACGGCAGGCGGCCGCACTGCATAAAGCAAAAGTATTCTGTGCGGGTTCCTTCTTCTACCTGGCGCTTGCGAGGGGCAAGGATTTGAGCAAGTGGAAGGTATGAATATTTGAGCCTCGGCGAGGAAGTCATTACTGATCATACAGGAGGACGAAAAGTTACTCGAGGTCGACTTCTTTCTGGTACCTATTCACCACCCTCAACACTGGGTGGCTGGAACAGTCGATTTCAAAAGAAAATCGCTAGGTTACTACGACTCCTTTGGGAGAGCGGGTAAACAGCCGAAGGAGTTCTTCAATGTATGTCTGATCGTCATGATTGTGTGGATGGATGTTGACCTGTGAGCTTATGCGGTCTTGGTTGGCCCAGGTCTCCATGCGCCGGACTGGTAGCACATTCAGTTTCGCAGATTGGAGCGAAAAGTACAGCCAGGTCAGTGGTACCTGTTCCTTCTCGCACCTACGCTAATCAATAGGACACTCCTCATCAGGGCAATGACTACGACTGCGGAGTGTTCGCCTGCCAGACGCTAGAGGCCGCATCGAGAGGCGTTGATCTGTCCGTCAAGGGCAACTGGGAATTTAGCGCAGCGAATATAGTGTACATACGAGATTTAATGGTGCTGGAGATTTCGAACGGCGAGCTCGAGGACAGGTGGCCATTAGAAGAGGATTGATGCATGTTCGAGTATCTTCTAAACGACAGGAGTGTGCGTGAAGACGGACAGGGCAGTATCGTAGCGGAGAGCAAGAGACAAAGTGTAGACCGTCAGACGAGTCCAAGGAGAAGAGAACCGCCGAAACCGATGTGGCGCAGCTCGCAATGCGTTGCGGGATCGCTTCCTTCCGTTCAGCTTTCTGCTGCCAACTTGATTCACCTACTCTGATTGATATGAAAGACTGTGCTTGATCAGTTCGAGCAGCGCTACCATAATGTACAAGAGCGAGTGGAGTACGGCCACATGGAGGCATAATGTCTTCGTTTTTTGCCCAGCGCAGGAGTTATCGCTTAAGGCAAATTCGACCGGATCCCTACACCTCCTGTCATGTCGCCAAAGACCACCAGGTGTGAACATTTGTTTCTGCTCATGCAACGCGTTCATCAATGCATCAGACATGGGTAGGCATCACCAAACGGCTCTATAAAGCCGGCCAGTGAGAACAATAGAATGCCTTTGAACAACTTTGTGCGCCTGCAACAACCGGAATCTGCACTTTGAACTCTATGGTCAAGTCATGCTCGTCCACTCCTCCCAGTTACCGAGCCTCCTTCGAAACATCCCCCTGATCACCTTGGTATTCCTCCTATAGAAGCAAGCACGGCCATTCCTGTGCAGCCGCGTTACGTCGCTGGCAAGATCAATGCTCTTACCTCTACCTCGTAAACATGGTCGTCTTGAGCCATGAGTACCTCCTGGCGATCAGGAAAGTAGACCACTTGCGGCATTTCCTCGTCCGCTTGCTGCTGCGCCGTTCCAGCTTCATCAATGCATCTTGCTCGAGGTTCGACGTCAAGGGGATGTGCGTCGTGTAGCCATTTGAGCGCGTCGAGGTAGGACAAGAAAGAGGGAGGGACACATCTGGGCGAGGATCTATACGTCAGCGGTACTTCCCAAGGACACACATACGTCGTAGCAGATGATCCAGTGAGTATTGACGGAGGACGGGTGAGTTTGAGTAGTCCGTGCGGCCCGCGGGACTTGACGAAGACGACATCGTTGTGCCGCCAAGCGAAGTAGGCCCATCGAGAGACAACCATCATATCATCGGTGAACTTCTACACCATTATGTTTCCGGTCGGCGCTGATGACCTGAACTGAGCAAGGGCGTCACTCGGAAGGGGTGTATGCCGGAAGGCAGTCTTTGCCAGATACGCTGATAGCACAGAGATAGAGCTTGAAGCAAGGTGTCGACCGGGCGCAGTGATGTGCCACCTACTCACATGAGCTTGAGTTGCAATTCCGGCGACCACCGCTCGACCCACTTTCATCCCTTCGACGCCCATCTACAGTACCTTGGACGTCGAAGTCGCTCTTTTCGACTTTTGATCTTCATCTCCATTTGACACCTACCCAACCTCCTCTCAACCAGACCGCTCATGTTCTCTCGTCCCGACTGCCTCATATGACCTCTACCCGCTTCGATTGGAGGAGTCTCGACTGCATATTATGGTTCGCAAGGTGGACACAGCGTGGAGCAGGCTAGACGAGTGGTTGAAGGTCAACTTTGCTGGATATCTCAACCATGTCGAGCAAGTCGACATTCCAGGTGAGTCTGCCTATAGAAACGTCTCGCAACCTTGCAACGTCTCTCATCCTTGCGGTACCGCGATCCTATAATATCTTTGGGTAGCTGGTGCGAGTCTTACTGAATAGGAGCTGGAAAAGGCCTCGTTGCGGCTTCGACCCACAAGGTAGTCCCACTTAAAATCCCTCTTCGACTATCACTGACGGCTAGCACTCTGAATCGCTCCTTGTTATTCCTTCTGCGGCCTTGCTCAACCCTCTCACTCTCCTCGCACATCCGAAAAGCACTATACCCCTCCATCTCATTCCCTTGCCAACCCATTCGGCACATCGAGGCAAACGACGAAGGACCAGCGCCTCGCAAAAGACCTTGAACACGACCCAGTGCTTGACTCTGCATGTCTTGCTTACGAGGGATCCGGAAGAGAGGCACGTCTCGCCATGGGAGGCGTATATGGACACCGTACCGAAGAACTTTGACGATCATCCGGTGGTCTGGGCGGTCAAGGGGGATGTAAGGTTGCAAGGCGCGCCGAAGGCTGCTCAGCTGGCAGTGGACAAGGTGAAAAAGAGGTTTGAGATGGATTTGGAAATACTGAGGGACGTGATAGTCAGTCCAAAAGCTTCTTCACTATCCCCCTCGAGCTGACTTTTAGGCCACCGAGGAGCCGTTCAGATCGCAAAACCTCGACTTCTCCATCGACGACCATCTTTGGGCTTGGTTGATAGGTAAGCCTCTATTCTGTCCATCACTGATCATAGTTAATACACGCTCCGTCTCCATCCCTCTCGGCTATGCTGGTCCAACTGAACTATTTAATCACTCCCTTGTACCCATCCTAGATCTCGCCAACCACTCCTCCACCCCGACCATTCCCCAACCTCGACAAATCGCTTGCCCATCGTCTAGGTCGATTCGTCCTATTGGTAGACCACAAGTCGGACCTCCAGGTCGAGGAGGAACAACCGCTCGAGCTGGCTACGGTCATGGACCGAGCGTTGAGCACCTTATACCTGGACGGATCGCTTTCCAGCTCTTGGCGCCGGAAGAGGGCTTGGAGAAGGGAAAGGAATTGCTGTTCGAGTATCATGGGCTCGGAAATACGGATCTCTGGGCCGAGTATGGCTTTGCTGAATCACCCTTTCCCACCTCGACGCTCTCGACCTCGTCGTCGTCATCTCAAGCGCTCTCGCTTACGACTACGTCTTTCGATCATGGTGAACCTCCCACCGATTGGCATGGGTACTACTGGAGTAGATGGGAGACTATGAAACACTCGACGGTCTCGGTGAACCATCTCGTGATGGGGATGTGGAAGGAGGACGCCGAGAAACAACTCGCTTTGGAGAAGAGCAATCTCTGGGGGTACAATACCTTTCACCCTCACGACCAAATTCGAACTAGCCATAGTCTCGACATGACCCTTCGAGTCTTGCATATGGCGGAAAACGATCGGGGGCGACTGGATGCGGTTGGAGCGGGAACGCTGGTGACTATCTCGGAGGGGAACGAAGATCTAGTGATGAGGGAGAAACGGGAGCTCTGCTCACAGCTGCTTCGAGAGGTAAAGGCGAGAAGAGAAAAGTTGGAAGAGGACAGGAAACAAGGCGCAGTGACAAGGGAGAGCAACCTGATGGTGGATCTCCTTTGGGACGAGCAAGAGCAGGTCGCCGAGGCTTATTTAAAGCCCTTTTTCTGAGGGAGGCCATCGAGGGGGAAAGGCTAGGGAGCTTGACATCTAGTCATCGAGCCCAAGGTGAGTATTGGTCTCTTTGGCAATGTATCGCTGACCTACTAGATCGCCACAGTACTGCTTGACCACTTCACCTCCCATCAGTCGCTCTTCTTGACGGACGGATACGCAGCTGTCGATTAGAGGCGACCAAGCATGAGGAGCCGGCTGTCCACCTGGTCATGGACATTTTCGCCGACTGACCTAGTCCCTAGGTGCTGATACGGATGGAGAGCGGGAATATTGAAGGCGGTCTTGAGAGGCAGTGACGATCAACAGCCGGGAGAAAGCGAGATGGAGCGAGACGGGAAGGAACGAACACGTTACGGCGAGCAAGCTTGATGAAGGATAATCCATACATGAACACCTGTTCAACTTGCATGTACACCCTTACAACGCTTTCTGCACATGTCAGCCAATTTGCTTCGAGAGATATGTATGGGAGAACAAGTCATCATAAGTCGATGTAGATAGGGTGGAGTGATATTTGTGCCGGCTAAGTTACACCGGCATCTCGAGTTCGGAATTCCATTCCTGCCCTTCCCTTGCATCTTCAAACAATCATCTCACCTCATTCCAAGCCGACACGTCCCACTTTTGCACCATCATGAACGTTTCGGGCAGCGACACTCACTCTCCGGCAAGCCAAGCTGGACCTTCCTCCGATACTGCTCGAGTCCGAATCGCCAAAGCTTGCTCTGCTTGCAGTCGACAAAAGCTACGATGCGACGGAGCTCAACCGTGCACTCGATGTCAATCTCTCGGTACATCCGACCAGTGCATATACCTACCGAGCATGAGAGGAAAGATAAAGAGGAAGAGGATCAAGGTGGATCATCCAGATCCGGGAAGAGGAGGAGGGCTGAGCAACGCTGTTCTAGGGACGAGAGACGATAGGCGGGACGAAAGCAGGAGGGAGAACATCATCAAGAAAGATGAGGTATTGGAGAATACCGCATTGTGGGAGTCGACTCAAGCTGGATCATCCTCGAGGACTACCGTTCGAAGTCCCCTCGATCCACCCTCTATGCGCCGAAACAGCTCTTCAACCCTCGACAAGCTTACCACGACCCTTCCCCTTCCTGGTGATGCACATAACCCTCTCGCTGTATTGGTCGAACTTTCGGAAGCCGCTGCATCTCGTCGGATCAGCCAGTCACCAGGTGATTATCGAGCCGACTCGACGAGCAGACAAAGGGAGGAGGATGAGTACTATGCGCCGCTGGAGCGGACGTTGAAGGAGGAAGCACCGAGGATTATGGCTCTCATCAGCACTCACGAGTAAGCATGTGTTCCATACTCCATCCATTTAAATTTTTTTGCCTGCCCTGCATCCTATTACTCTGCCGAGATCGCACTCACTGACATACAGAGCAAAGCAGCTCTTCGATACCTTCTTCGCCCACCTTCACCCTCATCTTCCCCTCCTCGACCGAGACCAATCCGCCCCGAGCGCAATAGCTAGACGTAACAACTTCTTGTTCAATGCCAGTGAGTCTCTCGCATGATTTTCGACTGATTTTCAGTTTGCTGTTCAGCTGCGAGGTCGCACAACGTTGTCATCTGGGCTAGGTTGAAAGATTTCGCTCGATCAGAGATGGAAAGGCTGCCAAGGGAGAAGAGCATCGATGTGGTGCAAGGTCACTTGATCTATACCTGGTGGAAGTGAGTCTAGTGAAGGATCGATTTGACTCTTCAGCCTCATACGCCCTACCCGGTTCGAGCAGGATATGACATGGCTACGAGCGGGTATAGCATGTCGGACGGCCATCGACATTGCTCTACATCGAGTGGGACTACTGCATGCCGCTCAAGCTGGTCTACCGCCTTCGATATTGCGCTCCATCATCCGAACGTGGCTGTTCTGCTTTATTGTCGATCGTATGCTCAGCGTACAGCTTGGAAAACCGAATGGTAGACAATGGGAGGGCGAGGCGGTCAAATACATCGACTATCTGCGAAGCTCGACCGAGCACAAGGGGGAGCAGGTGTTGCCTAGCGAGGACGACATATTTGCAGCTGCCCTGGCTGTAAGTCTACTTGGTGCAAAAATAGCTGACGTATAGGAGTGGTCTATACTGCTGTCCCAGGCGGTCGACGCTTTCCGACTTCAAGCGCTCCAATCTTCCCTTTCCACAGATAGCAACGGCACCACGTCTGGTCTCCCTCTCTCTTTCGGCATCCAATTCGACTTGTGGAGGAAGAACTCGCAAACTCGATGGGATGCCTCTCGACCTCGACAACCGGTTGCGCATGGAGATCACCTCGAGGTGTACGAGTATTACGCTCGACTCGTCATCCAGTCTCTCGCCCTGCACCACGCTCAAGATGTCGCACCGCTCACCTTGCCATCTACCTTTTTAGAAGTGAGCTGGACTGGCCATTTATTGAACTTGGGACTGACTTGCAGTACCGAGACTGCGCTATTCGCCTTGTCGAGACGATACAACAATCTCGCCGTCCGCCTCGATCGACTCGCAGCCTTCCCGACTTTCAACATACCGCTCTTACCTACGCTGCGACTTCGCTTTTACGCTGTACCCAAGCTCGCTTCTCCCATCTCCAGCCAGATCGACAGCAGATCTTCGACCTCGCAAGACGAGCAGCTGACCTCCTCGCCGAAGCAGCCATCGACCCGTCACATATCGCTGCTGTGCAGAGTGCTCTCGTCAGCAAACTCACTTTGGCTCGGGATGTCCCCATCATTCGTCAGATTGACACCGATCCGACTTCCGCAACAATCTCACCTACCCAAGCGGTCAAGCTACCTCTTGAGGCTGTCGACTTTGAAAGCTTTGCTCGAGCTCTCAATGGGGACCAGAACATGACACCTTGGCCGCCTCTCCCTCCGGTCAACGAACATTCTAGCGACTCTCGGTGGATGTTCGACTTGCCCAGTAATGGCTCGATGCCTTTGTCCGGTGGAGATGGGAATAGGGCGACCTCAGAGTAAGCTGCGCATCTATCGAGTAAAAATTGCTGACCTTGCAGCTCTACGGGCGGCCTTGCTTCTTGGGCATCGCAACAAGACCTCAACATGGGTGGAACGGGTCTTGGGCCAGGACTGGACGACTTCTTGAACATGGGCATGGGTGGCGATGGGCTCTTCAGCGATGCTGCTTGGTGAGTCAGCAAATCAGTCATCTAGCTGACTCTTTAGGCAAACCCTCTTTCAGAGTGACAACACAGGATACCAATAGACCCAGGCCCTCCGTTCTTTTCTCCTCGCCAAGCTGAGCTTTCAGGCAGATATAAGCAGCATGCAAACCCTCTATACCATCGCCTGGTCCGACGTCCCTCTCGGGGTCTCCTCTCGAGTTATGGACGGTCTCCATCACCTCGACTCCCCTGTAGGGATACGACATTGGAAGATTGTCCTTGGTCGTCTTCTCGCCAACAAACAAGATGCTGCTGGAGCGAGAAATACGCGTGAGGCTGGCTAAGTCGGGGTAGAAATGCCAACCAATCGAACGATACATGTATGCTACAACTCGGTGCTAGTCGTCTCTACCACTTGTTCCCCTCTTGAGCCAGACCCTCTGACCTCTTGATCGATTTTGGGTCAAAGTAGGGCACCTCTCCAACCGACGACGCTCGTTCTCCTGTTCGCTCCTCTTCGTAGTCAAACGTCGCCGAGTGCCATGTCGACTAGACCCATCAGCGACTATACCTAGATGGGAAGAGGCGACTCGCTCGATTGTCCCAGATGGCAATGGATCCAGCTTCCCACCTAAATCGTACTTGACAGTCAAAGTTGAGCATGGCTATACAGGTCAGCCAAGCTACTTGAAGGATGAAAAAGACTTACCAATCTTGTTGACATAGTCGTAGATGAAATCACTCTCGTCTTTTGTCACGTCCAAGATCCTATCGCTGAACCCTCGGTTGACAAAGAGCGCCTTCCAGCCAGTGACGGGGTTGGTTCGAATGACGGGGTGTTCGGCGGTAAGATTGTCTCCCTTGTTGAGAGGACTACCACGCTCGATATCGTCTCGAACCTTGATACCGAGCTTTTCTGCCTCGGCGTGGAAGAACTGAGCGTTGTGTCGGCACTTGAGCGTCTCGAGGTAGGCCAGGAAGGAGGGGGACATTTTGTCGAGGATCTACATGTCAGCGAGGGAACAAAGAGGGTAGACTTACATCGTAGCAGTTGATCCAGTGAGTGTCACCGCCTGAAGGAGGGAGCGTATTGATCTTGAGCATCGAGTAGTCGGAGGGTACCTTCTCGAAGCTGACATCGCTGTGCCAAGCGACATTGGCCCATCGAGAGACATCGTCGTATCGTCGGTTGATTCCTCCTCCCTTTCGTTGTCGGTCGGCGCTGATAACCTGAGTGGTGGGTTTCGAGATGAGTTCGGGAGTGTACTCGCTGACTGGGTGGCTGAAGGCTTCAGCTCGAGCGGAAGGGGCGACAACGTCAGACTTACATGACCATTCCGCTCTCCCTGGGTCGACCAGTCAATCGACCAAGTCGGTCGGCCAGCTCGAGCATGGCATCCTGCGAGCACTCTTGTTCCCTGAAGAAGCAAACACCTCGTCGAGAGACTGAATGTCAGCGACAGTCCAAGCTAGGTAGGACCCACTGAGTACACCGAGATCTCGAATCAAGTCGTCCGAGTTGGGAGCGTTGAGCAAGTCGGTCAATTGCATCTCCTTTCCAAACTCTCGACCGATCGAAGGCGTCACCTCGAAATGAGGGTAATGATCGAGCGAGCCATTGTACTTGAGCGGACCGGATAGAAGGTTCTTGCCGGGTTCGCTAGCAGCCTCGGGTGGAGAAGGACCACGAAGGTTGAGCTTGAGTTGTTGAGGCAAGGTCTCGACCGAGCACATGGTCGTTGCGATGGGTGCCATGGTGATAGAGTGATAGAGTGAATGTGTTGGTGTGGTAGAGGTGAATGTCGTCGTCGTGGAGAAGCTGACTGAAGCTGGCTGGATCTATATAGGATCTCGTGCAAGCACGCCATGTCGAACATCATCGGTCTTGATGCTACGAGTATATGCCCCCCAGACTTCGGGTTCGGGGCAACATAAGATGCATCTGCAAACATTCAGCTGCGGGTTCTTTCTCCGCTTACTTGCAAACTTGTCGGGTTCGTCGGGTTCTTGCTGCCGTCTGTCTGTTCTTTCTGCATTGTCCGAATGTAGCGGTATTACGATACAGAGCGCTCGAAGAGGAAACCTAAGTTAGGTGAAAAGCGAAAGGACCGATGTGTGCCGGTCAATTAGTCCCGGCAACCACCGCTCTGCCCCACCCCCACCCTATGCTAGAGTACGAGTAGCAGGCCCTTCATCGCATCTTCGACCACCATCTACTGTCTTGTACTTCAACTTCTACCTAGACGACATACACACTTTGCTCAAAATGGTACGAACGGTCAAGCTCTCCGACGGCACAACTATGCCCGCTCTCGCATGGGGCAACATGGGTGGAAACGAGAAAGCTCTGCGAGCAGGAACGGTCGCCTTGAAGTGTGGTATCCACCACATTGACACGGCTCAAATCTACTACACCGAGGCTCAAGTGCCGGGAGCGATCAAGGAGGCTGGAATGAAGCGTGAGGATGTATATGTCACGACAAAGTGTGAGTAAAGCCATGCCAAGAGCTGTACTACAGGCTGACGAGCAGTGTTCAATTTGCCTGGTATGTCGACATCTCTTCCACGCTTTTGTGATTTGGCTAATTGACAGATACGCCCAAGCTACACTCTCTAGAGCGGGTCAAGGAGTCTGTCGCACAATCCCTTTCCGAACTCACGTTCAAACCCAACCTACTCCTCATCCATAACCCATTCATCCCCGCCGATGGACAACTCGCCGAGTTCTGGACCTGGTTGGAAGGCCTGGTGGAGGACGGAACGCTCAAGGGATGCTCGT
Source organism: Cryptococcus sp. GC_Crypt_1 (assembly GCA_026538415.1). Taxonomy (NCBI): domain Eukaryota; kingdom Fungi; phylum Basidiomycota; class Tremellomycetes; order Tremellales; family Cryptococcaceae; genus Cryptococcus; species Cryptococcus sp. GC_Crypt_1. The sequence continues at coordinate 17,375 of JALPCD010000188.1, forward strand.
TGGGTGTCAGCAACTTTCGACCAGAAGATCTCGAGGTCGTGATGAGGGTTGCCAAGATCAAGCCGGTCGTCAATCGTGAGTCTACCTTGCATACTGTATAGCTGACGAGTAGAAATTGAATACCACCCCTATGTCATGACGCACGTCGAGCCGTTGATCAAGCTGCATGAGAAATACAACATCGTCACCCAGGCCTACGCTTCGCTCGTCCCCGTCTCCCGACATCCTACCGGTGGGCCTCTCTCACCCATTCTCTCAAACATTGCGTCATCGCTTTCCAAGGAATCTGGTGTCGAGGTGGATTCCGCAGGTGTGCTCTTGCTTTGGATCATGGCCAAGGGAGGCGTGTGCATCACCTCGTCCAGCGATGCAGGGCGGATACAGAAGATGGCAGACTTGGAAAAAGTCAGGGATCTGTCAAAGGACGAGATCGAGCAGATTGACGAGGCGGGAAAAAAGGTGCACTTTAGGCAATGGGTATGTGGCGTTCGTCCATCTTGGTCTCTTGCTGATATCTCAGGACGAGCATTTGACGACCAACTTTCCCAATCCCAACCTCCCCTCGGATGTGTAAATTCGGGTAGCTTGTAGCTCCATGCATAGATATCGTCGTCCTTCTTCTCAGAGCGCATCATTGTTCGACCGTCCGCCTCGACATACAGTTTGATCCGACATGGCTAGGCCGGGAAGTGGTCTATCAGCTTGACATCTCGCTCTATCAACTGCTCTCTCCCGTCGAAGTCTTGTCGGTGTCCCTCGCAGATCCGATGACGAGCTTGAAGCGACGTGCATGTTGATGTACATGTTGACCGCATAAAACCTCGACGCAATCTGCTACCGATGATCAACCTCGATACTGCCGGGTCTCAGACATCCCATACAGCGAAGCTCTGCCAGATATACTCCAGATACATGTCAAAAATCTATGAACTCTATACTTGACTGGTCGACCTCTTCTCAAACCGCCTTGGCACCACACCCTTGAACTGAGCCACCTCGGGAGCGACAAAGATCGCCCCATTACCCACCTTGTACAAGGTCAACACCGAGACGTAGATCCAATGCAAGGTCACCTGCACCGACAAGAAGGCCCCAATCACCCTAAATGCCGTCGAGTCGAGCTCGGAAGCCAAAATCGTCGTAGCCGTCGCAAACACGCCCAAGGGGAAAGTAAGAGCCCACAGACCGACCGAAAATTTCGAGTGGTGGAAAAAGTCTCGACTGGTGCGTAGATGGTCGATGATCATGGCAAAGGCGAGAATATACCAGCAGAGACCCAAACCCCAGAGGATCATGCCGGTGACGAGACCACCAGCGTATACGGCGTCGGCGATGCGTTCGAAGGAGAGCGTATCGGTAGCGCCTTCGGGTAGGATGGTCATACCAAGGTGGTGGGTGTAGGCGAGCTTGCGGATGGTCCTACCGAGGAGGATGATACCGAAACTACCTTGACCGCAAGGTCCCAGGGGTAGAAAGACGCTCGGGAGAGCTCCCGCAGCCGGTACACCGTGTATGGCGGTCCGATGAAGCCAGAGAGCCATAATGAAGCAGGCGATAGGGACTCCGGTACCCCACACGACGTACGAGACGAGGATGGTCGAACGTGCGAGCGAGGGATAGAAGGGCAGGATTTCCGATGCGACGACTCCTCCAGAAGCGGCAGCGACGACTGAAGAGACAATGGGGAGGAGCCAAGCGGCAGACATGGTCTCGGTGGTATGAGTTTGTCGAGTGAACCTATAGTCAGCAGTGTGAATCACTGGTCGACATACATGGAGAAGATCATGCCAAGATTGACGACGAGTGAGATGACAACATCGATCCACCATAGGCCGAGTGCGAGTTGAGCCCAAGAACGACCCCACCTGGGTACACAGACGAAAGAGATCATGTTCTAGATGTCAGTCGAGTCGACAAGAGATCGAATGAACGTACGACTATCGTAGCCAGACCCATGGGTAGAGTGCCCCAAAACATGCCAGCAAGAGGGTGGGTGATTGTCGCCTTGAACATTCCTCTGTATTTTGCATATCGAGCCATATTCCCCAAAGCGAGCAGGACAAAGACGATGATGTTGAGGATGAAGGTGATCGTACCGATGATACGCAACCATCGAGCGGGATATGGAAAATTGTAGAGGAGGATCGAGGTGATGCCGGTTCCCATGTTGATCGAAAAGAACCATGGGGGTAGGTTGAGCAGAGCATGGGAGAGTCGTTGAGCCAAGGTCAGAGATGGCGCAGGCGAGCTGGTTGTAGTAGTCTTGCCCGCCTTTTCCATCTCTGTAGTCGAGTTCTTTCTAGTTGAAGAGGACGAAGGGTGAGTCGAGTCGCTAATGTCATCTCGAGAGTTGGCAACGTCGATTCCAACGGCCGCTTCGAGGTTGGTAGTGGGCAAAGACATGGCGAGGTCGATGGTTAGGCATCGTGAGCGGTCCGCTCAACCATATACAAGTCGTTGCACCTTGCTCGAGTCCGAATTGGTGGTGAAAACCGAGTCCGAATGGAATAGATTATCGATCCATTTCGGATTGCGCGGAGCGATGTTGATTCTAATCGATAGGCGACTTTTTAGACACCGATATATCACCCCGTGGGTCCCTTGCCGACTGTCCTGGATGTTGTGCAGATGGTGAATGGCATGGCGAGCATCGGTATGTATACGAGTAGGGTGGTGTGGGATAGAGGTATACTCGTAGGCGGGAAGAGGTGTATTGAATCATCGGCTTCTTGGTTGGACAAAAG
>JALPCD010000189.1:0-20112 GCA_026538415.1 Cryptococcus sp. GC_Crypt_1
GGCTTTTTTTGGTTGGAGACCTTGACGAGGGAATTGATTTCGATGTCGTAGTGGCTGTACCATCAGCAATTAGGTCGACTGAAGGTGAAGAACGCCAGCGAACCGAGGGAAGATGGAAGAAATACCTACTGTACAGCGCAATCTCGACCAGTAGTCTTACCAATTCTGGCCATGTACATATTGGCAAAGACCTGGATAGCTCTACCGCTTGTGCCGAAGTCTGTCGTGTGAGCCTCCACCGCGGGGAGGGGAATAGGAGAAAGTCTAGACATACCGGGTCTAGGTTGATAATCTTTCCCGTCAGTAACCTCGCCTGGGACGTGAGGAAGGGTCTAGCTCACCAGTGAGGATATCCGTCCTCGCATCCCTCGCGAGCCGCACCAGTGGCCTATACTCCTCCTTCAATGTCAACCTACGTCCTCCATCCTGAAGCAAAAAAGGAGGGAAGGGCGATCGCCTTGTCGAGGATGCTGGATGGTTTACAGTGAGGGAGATAGTAGGGCTCACCATCTGAGGGTCGTTCATCGCCATCGTTGGTTCTCGATAAAGCCGACAAGCTACTGTGAGGTATACCCAGAGTCGAAAGTTGAGAGGGGAGAAGGAAAGATAGAAGGAAGAAGAGTCAACACGACTTTTAACCCCTCTTCGCTCAATTCTCGAACTCCGACCTCATTTTACGCCCAGGGTTGCTTGCAGCTAGTACCGATTTGAGTGATGGGTTGATGGGCTGATGGGCTGATGGGGTGATCCGAACTCCCATCAAGGGTCCGCCCTATCAGACGAGAGCCTTCTGTATAAAGTAGCCATCCTTTCCACGCACGACGCCCATCAACAGCCGGTCGTACTCGCAGACGTTGTCCAGTCGAGTACAGAGTAGCATGCATTCCGACAAGTCAATAGAGCTGCAGCGAGCGCGCAAAGAGGGAAGACTGGGTGAACGCATGGTCTGGACCGATGTCGTGCTCACGATGTGTGTACACTCCATCCGGGCTTCTATTGGCATTCGTCGGTCTCGACTCGATACATGGTAGTGTACTCGTATCACGATCCTCAACCTAGGATCTGGTCAACAACAAAGGCGGCGCGTAAAAGAAGAGGATGAATAGCCACGTTGTCGCCGCGTGGTGGTCGTCGCCGCCTGTCTCGTCTTGGGTATTGATGTCGCTCTTCCACTCAACCTCCGTTCATCTCTTGTCTTGTTCTACTTTATACCTTGACAATGCCGCCAAAAGGAGCGCCCATTGTAACACCCTTCCTGGCCTCTCTCATCGCATCCACCACCTACCCCACCACACCCACGGCCAACGAGCTCGAGTCGATCCGAGGGATATTATACGCCAAACAGCAAAGCGTAGCCAACGAACTCGAACGCGCGCTCCAACGGCAAAAGAAGAAGAAGGATGCTAAGGGTGCTAGAGATGTGAGTATGGACGAGGAGGCGGCGTTGGCGGCGAATGCGCAGAGTGGGGCGAAATTGGAGGCGATTGAGAGGGCGAGGATGGAAGCTGTGAATGCGGCGAGAAAGGGCAGTCCGGCTGGTGGACAGAAGATCAAGCGGGAGAGGTTGTCTGGTGAGTCTCTCTTCTACCCTAACATGGTCAGAAGACAGGGCCGGCTGGATAGGAGAGCGAGTCGAGGTCAGAGCTCATGGGTAGCTTCACCGGCACCGAGTCATGCCTCTTCGAGTGGGATCAAACCACCTCCCCCGGTGGTCACGTACGGCAATTCTCAGCAGAAGAAGAAGCAAAAGCTCAAGATGACCGAGGATGAGGAACGACGTGAGCTCCTCGCACATGTGACAAGCGGACAGCACTGACGTATAGAGCGAGACAGGTCCATGACCTTACCCTCTCCCCCTCGACTCTCCTCCACATCCGGCTTGAAGGTCAAGATCAACAACCAACAGTCCAAATCACGTCCGGTCGAACCATCACCCGCACCATCCATGGCAGCCTCCACCGCGACCTCTCTCAATGGTGGTACAATCGATTTCTCCCTTCCCGCTCGACCCTCTCGCCCGCTTGTCCCTCTTCGACCAGGTGTCCAGAAACCGCCAAAACCCGGTCCAAAACGACAAGCCGATGTCGACGAAGATTTCAGCAACACGAAAGCGCCCAACCAGATCGCTTTCACTACCTTTTGGAGCAGTATCGAGCCGTACCTTCGAGAAATCCGAGAAGACGACCTGGCGATGTTGGGCTTCAAGGCGGATGCTCCAGAGTCGTACGAGATTCCAGGGAAGGGGAGGCATTACACCGAGATATGGGATGAGGAGGACGGGTTGCCGATTGGAACGACGCCGAGGATAAGCGTACCGAATATGCGACCTCCACCGGCGAGTGGGAGCTTTGTTCCTGCGTTGGGCATGGATGAAGAGGCGGTGTTGGATGAAGGCAAGGGGCTGGGGAGCCTGACAGAGAGGATCGTGGCGGCCGTGATGAGTGACCGAGAGACGGTCAAGGCGAGACAAGCGGAACTGGCGGGAAAGGCAGCAGAGGAAGGGTATAGGGGTGCGGAGAGTTTGGATGTGGTGGATCTGGAGGAGAGGATGAAGCGGGAGCTCCGGTCGGTCATGTTGCTCGGCGAGCATGAAGAGGTGAGTCGCACAGGAATCTTCGTATTTGGCCACTGATGGCAGTTTGACTCGAACAAAAAAGACGACGATGAGATTACTTCTTCTCTTCGCCAATGTCAACGACTCCTTCTTCAACAAACATCTCTCAACGACGCTCGAAAAGGTCGCCTAGCCGAAGTCGCCAAGAATCGCCTAGCAGTTGCCGAATACAACTCTATCCTCGAAGGGATTGAAAAGAACCTCGAAGCGGGCTGGGGCAAACGGGTCAAGAAGCACGGTTTGACGCCCAGGAAGACTAGCTCGGGACAAAGTGTCTCGAGGCCGCCTGTACCGGAGACCATGAAGAAGCTGGTCATGACGAGGCAGAGGTGGTTGGATACGGTTGGAAAGGCGATGATGGCGGGTCAAGGCGAGGGGAGGGGGATGAGGAGTTTGCCGGTGAGGAGTATATACGAGGGTGTGGGCGAGGACGAGGAGGGGGACGAGAAGTTGGTCGACGAGGCGATGGATGTAGAGAGTGGGGACGAGGAGTAGGCGAGACGCGGGTTCTAGCATGAGGACAGTTGGCAGTTTGGCTGTGGTATGTTGTATACTGTCGAGGTACTTATAGCATAGGTATATCGTTGTAAGACCATTCATGAAGACGCACGACATCTCTGCCCTTCCAATCTCGTCATGACTGTTGCACTATGCACACCAGGTCTGCGTACGAGTTCGCCCTGCGCCCATGCATAAGACGACTCTGCTTGGCTGGTATCTCGCTTGCAAGATACTTCTAGATCACAGCTGCCTGCCACTGCCGCAATAATTCCTTTGTCTGTCCAAAAAGCGACGTCACTTTTCTCACCCAACAGCCGCATCAACCCCACAATCTACAACTGGGCAAATAAGTTATCTTTGCCGTACTGACATTTTCTTCCCTTCTCACCCACTTATACTACCACTTTAACGATCATGGACTCGCCAGAATCGCCATCATCATCCATACCCATCATGAAAGACCTCGAAGGTGTCGACGAGACGTTCAAGGCTTTGCCCAAGCCTGCGGGTGCAAGGCAGAAGAAGATTGCGGTCTTGACTTCGGGAGGAGATTCCGCGGGTATGAACGCTGCGGGTGAGTCCACTCGTCTCTGCTATGTATCTCTACACCGAGAACTACGCTACCGTGCGAGAGATGTGTGTGTGTGTGTGACTGACGTACAGTTCGAGCGGTTGTTCGACAGGGTATCGCGAGAGGATGCCAAGCCTATATTATTCGAGAAGGATGGGAAGGTCTCGTTCGAGGAAACACCACCGAGCCAACCCCTGCTCATTCGACTATGACCTCGCCAACACTTGGACCTAAACGCTCCGTGTCATTCTCCGCCCTCCCTCCTTCCCAACAACTCTCTCTCGACGCGGAACAGCCGGCAAACGATGAGAAACCTCACGGGGTCAACTACTCCGACCCAAGCACTGTGGCTTCGCTCGCCGATGCTCCGCTTGGATTTGGCTTTGGAGAGCTGTTGAAGGATGGTGCAGGAGAGGGAGACGTAGAGGAACATGGGAGTATGGTCGTTGCGGATAAGAAGGATGAGCTGGGAAGAACTTTGAGGGGCAGGTATATCGTTCGAGTAGGGTGGGACGATGTGAGGGGATGGTTGGGTGAAGGAGGAACGTTGATTGGGTCCTCCAGGTGTCCTTCTTGTGAGTCGAGTAATTGCTGAGGGAGAGGTGTGAAGCTGACGAGCAGTCCGAGAGAGGGAGGGAAGGCTGCAGGCTGCGCAAAACTTGATCAAGTTTGGAATCGACTGTCTGGCGGTGTGCGGGGGAGATGGGTCTTTGACTGGAGCAGACAAGCTTCGAGGAGAGTGGCCTAGCCTGATCGAGGAGCTTCACGAGCAAGGTGAGCAACCGTTTGACATTTCCGGCTTTTCGCTAATATGCAGAGCGAATCACTACCGAGGAGCTCGAGGCGAACCGACACCTCAACATCGTCGGTCTCGTCGGATCTATCGAGTATGTTCTACTAGGATGTCCACGTCACCGAGCTGATCAATCAGCAATGACATGGCCAAGACCGATCTCACCATTGGCGCTTTGACTGCTTTGCACCGAATCTGCGAGTCTATCGATTCCATTTCGTCGACCGCTTCGTCCCATTCAAGAGCCTTCGTTATCGAGGTCATGGGTCGACATTGTGGTTGGCTCGCCCTGTTGGCAGGTATCGCTACTGGAGCCGACTTTGTCTTTATTCCGGAACAACCACCCAGCTCGGAAGACTGGGAGAGCGAAATGTGCGATCTGCTCCGTTCGGTCAGTCGTTCTTACGGGAAAGGAGATGGTATGCTGACAAGGTAGCACCGAGCGGTCGGAAAGAGAAAGTCTATCGTGATTGTCGCCGAGGGAGCCATCGACCGAAACTTGCAGCCCATCAAGCCAGACTATGTCAAGACGATCTTGGTGGACCGACTGGGTCTCGACACCCGAGTGACTACCCTTGGTCACACGCAACGAGGTGGAAAGCCTTGTGCTTACGACCGTATCCTTGTGAGTGGTCGGACAAGATCCCTACCCAAAAGATGAGCTGACAGAAGCCAACTTTGCAAGGTGTACAAGCTGTGCAAGCTCTGCTCGACGCGACACCCGATACTCCCTCGTACATGATCGGTACCCAGGAGAACAAGATTACCCAAGTCCCCTTGCTCGAGGCTGTCGCTCAGACTCAAGCCGTCGCCGAGGCTATCGAGAACAAGGATTTCGACAAGGCCATGTCGTACCGTGACAGCGAGTTCCAAGACATGCTTCAAGCTTTCCAAATCAGCTCTTCGCTCGACGCGCGATCTCGAGTTCCGGCAGACAAGCGACTTCGAATCGGTATCATCCACGTTGGTGCGCCTGCCGGAGGAATGAACGCTGCGACTCGACAAGCGGTCCGATTCTGCCATCATCGAGGCCACACGCCCATTGCGATCTACAACGGTTTCGATGGTCTGCTCGATGACAATGTGTCCGAGTTGTCTTGGCTGCGAGTCGACACGTGGACGACGCGAGGTGGATCCGAGCTGGGTACGAATCGAACGCTTCCTGGATCGGATATCGGGCAGGTCGCTGCTGCTTTCCAACGACACAATATCGATGCCCTACTTCTTGTTGGTGGTTTCGAGGCGTTCCATGCTACGATGGAGCTCGAAGAGAACCGAGCCAATTACCCCTCGTTCCAGATCCCGATCGTTCACCTTCCCGCCACGCTATCCAACAACGTTCCCTTGACTGACTTCTCGCTGGGAAGCGACACTTCGCTCAATGCGCTCGTGGAAGCTTGCGATGCGATCAAACAATCCGCTTCAGCTTCGAGGAACCGAGTGTTTGTGGTCGAGACGCAAGGAGGGATGAGCGGGTATATTGCTACGCTCGGTGCGTTGGCGGTCGGTGCGGTACTGGTCTACACGCCAGAGGATGGAATCTCGCTCAAGCTGTTGTCTGAGGATGTCGAGTTCTTGAGGAAACGATACGAGCTGGATACCAAGGGCAAGAGTGAAGGTCGACTGGTCATCAAGTGGGTCTTCGTCCGGTATCCTAGATGCTTTGCTGACTGGCAGGTCTGAAAAGTCTAGCTCGATCTACAACACCGAGACCCTCACCAAGATTTTCAAGGAAGAAGGAAAAGACCTGTTTGACGCTCGATCCGCTTCTCTCGGTCATACACTCCAAGGAGGTGTCCCCTCTCCTCTCGACCGAACTCGTGCCGCTCGACTGTCTCTCCGATGTATGCAGTTCCTCGAGAAGAACGCGATACCCAATGCGCAGGCGCAAAAGGGAAAGAGAAAGTACTCGAAAGAGACGGCGACTATGATTGCGATCCGAGGGAGCAAGATTGAGTTTGCGACCATGGACGAGGTGGTCAAGCATGGTGATATGAAGTTGAGGAGGGGCAAGGATGTGTGGTGGTCGAACATCAAGGAGCTGGCAGAGGTCATGGGCGGTCGAGCGGGTCTTGCGGCGAGTTTGCAGAAGCAAAAGGCGACCTAAGGCGGACATGTGGACTTGAGAAGATGGGACCAAAGACGTGTGTAACAATAACAAAATCCAAAGGCAAAGTTGAAGATCAACGATCCTACAAATGCATAGATGCGTATCAATATTAAGGCTGGCATACCATCGTTCACTTGTCGCTGGCCTTTTCCTCGGCGTCGAGCTGGGCTAGTCGGTCGATGAGGTGTTTGTCCAGTCCTCGAGGGAGTATCATCGGTCCGTTCGAAGTGACCACTCGATAAGACGGGAACGCCTCGTATGTTGATGCTACAATCTGCTTGTCAGCAAGCAGTCGTCTCCTAGGTGGTCTCATATGCGGTTCAAAGGTGCAGCAAAGATGGGTGAAGAGAGGAACTCACCTTGTTGTCCTCGACGAACACGCTCGCTATCAGATCTTCCGTCTCCCCTATCCTCCCAGCAGGTGGGACGGCTCGCTCGTCGGTGATATGAATATGACCGTCTCCTGGTCGAGTTGCAGCTTCAAAGGTGACAGTCTCGGCGACGCCTTGCTCTAGACCTGATTTTATCGATTGATGGACAATCTTTCTGCTCGTCAGCGCAGCTCGACGGTCTCGGCGCGAAATTTGGAGCAGATAGGTATCGTAGCCAATTGACGACGCATGGAGAGCTTATCCTCGCCAGCTCTCTCAATGGAAAGAGAATGTGACAATAGGAGCGTCTTGGGGTTTTGCTGATGGAGGCTACAAAATAGTCCACTCACAAGAATCGGCTCTCTTCCCTAAAATCGCTCAAGCTAGACTCTGCCCCAGCCGGCAGATACCCCAGCACCGTCTGACTACCATATAACGGCGGGTCGGGCAAGAACGACAAGGCGATGCGTGGTGGGACAGAGTCGGGGAGAGGGTGGTACCATAAATGAGGGTGAGATGGATCTTTGGTCGAGCTGGATTGAAATTGAGGGCGGGAGGTTGCGAGGTGTCGACAGGGGACGAGTGAGCGGCTCGTCGATGGTATCCTGCTTCGTAGTGCTGATCGGAGAGACATGGCGGATGGTCGGCGACACGCAGCAAGAAGGGTGTAGTTTGAGGATCGAGGAGGATCTATAGGTCGGAATGGATGACGAAAGTCGAAGATCTCGAGATGAAACGGTCAATCTAACATCAACATTCGACCACACCTCTTCCCATCTTCATCGTCTGCTCAACACCCTCATCAAAGCACCGCCACGTCTTGTGCGCACATATCATCGACAGGACCGACAGCGACAGCTTTCATCCCGCCAGGCCAGCTGGAGGAATTCTTCAAGACCCTGATCAGCGTCGGAACGGATCCTTCGCCATCCTCGTCCCCAGCAGTCATCGAGCATGATCATCAGGTATCTCAACCCAGCAAGGTCTGTCTGTATGCCACGGTGGAGGTATAGCATCGCTGAACTACAGTACGATCGTCTGCGTTCTGCTTCTCTGCACGACGACTTTTGCCTTGGACGCCAGAGCTCCCATTTACCTATCCTCAGCCCCTCATCTTTCGTCTCGTCAATCTCGACCGGAATACGTAGCACACCCAGCTACAGACCTTCTCTGTCGTCCTTTTGGCGAATGCGAACCATGTCCGTCCGACGAGGCGAGTCGATCCTGTCCCCTCTCACTCGGTGTGATTTTCCTTAGGCTAATGTGCAGCTGGACCAACCGTTTTGTCTGCCTTTTGGTAATAGAAGGCTCTTGCATTGTCTCCCAGCGTCGCAGCATCATCCAGGAGGAGAAGGGGGAGATAATAGACAGCCAGCCGGAGAAGTCCCAGCGTGGGAGAGCTGTGGCAAGGTCGTCAGGAAAGAGAGGCAAGAGTATTGGGAGTTTGTCGTGAGTCGCTGGCGGATGCCTTGATAGTGATAGTGGTGCGATGAAGCTGACGGCAGACGGCCAACCTGTTGTTCCTCATTGTGGCTTTGGCGATACTATGGGGTAGATCTTCCGCTCTGGCTGCTGCGCAGTATAGGCAGCTAGCAGCGAGGATAGGTATTCCTGGGGGTGGATGGAGGACTTGAGGCGTCTCGATAGGGACGGGACTTGTATGGATACCACAACGAGCAAATGCATCTTTGCCGAACAGCATGACCTGGCGCAGTCCGAGAGTATTTTGCGACTGTCCACTGGACAGAATATGCTTGTACTCGTGGCATGTAATGCATATGCGAAAGGCCGTCCTCGGTACTCTATCATACAGCCTCATCGACCCAGCTCCTTGAGTCCTCGGTCCAAAACGCCAACGTCAAACGTATTCTCATCCACCAGCGTCCTCAGCTTGTCCAATGCATCTTGATGCTGACTCAATATCTGCCGCATCAGCAACATGTTCCCCTTCTCTACACTCGATTGTAGACTCACCTGAGCAACACCCTCCAATGCCTTTTCATCCGCCAACCAACTCTCTTGTCCTCTCCCATGACTCGCCTTTCTCCTCCTCCTGATCTCCTCCAACAAGTCCCAAAGCTCATTCACCTGCCCGCTCATTCTCCCTTCTCCTGCACCCTTCCTCCTCCCTGGTGTACCCGATCCGGTGGCAAGGGACAAGCCATAGCTGCCCGATTTGGCCAAACCAGCCGCAGAGGATCGGACGTTCCCATCGAGCTCGTCTTTGACATGTGTAAGTTTTGCCTTGGTCTGCGCTTCTTCGGGTTTGTAGGTGGAAGCAAAATGAGGGTTGACGTAGAGAGAGTCGCCGGCGAGGCGGATGAGACGTTGTTGAAGATGCGTGAGGCGACGGTGGAGTTCTTGTAGACGGTGGGTCGAGTCGTGCGCGCTTTGACGGGAGATGGTCTGGAGTGCGGTGGAGCATTCCTGCATGTCAGCTTTGCGACCGAGATACGACGAGTTGAGCTGACATTCATCTTCTCCTGATGTGATGCAGCAAGCTGTTCTTGTAGGTTGCTTCGTTTGGCAATATCGTCCCAGCCGGTGGCCAAGGCAGGTACCATGCTTCTCGTCAGCTCCTGCACTCGTCAGAACAGCGTTTGACCCACTTTTGAGGATCCGGGTTTTCTCTCTCGGCCCGAGCATATTTCTCCAACGAGACACCTTGTTGCGGTCGACCGTACTGCCCCGCGGTGCCCGGTGCGACAACATTGTAGAAGTAATACTGCCACATCAGCTTTGTCCGTTGTAGGAAAGGGTGGGAAGATGCCCACCTTGAATTGGCAGTCTGGGCTGGATGGGTCCCAAGCGTTTTTCACAGCCATCATCCGCTCTTCTATCGTCTTTTCATTCTTCACCTGGAACAGCGACCTAGGCTGAGACTGCGACTCGAACAATGTCGACCTGACGGCTTGTTGGCTTCCCTGCCCTTGTGTCGACGCTCCCAGCTGTTGTTGTTGCTGTCCGGGTTGATTGACGGAGCCAAAAAGACCGGAAGAAGGCTGAGTAGTTGATTGACCGAAAAGGCTGCTCGATTGACCTCCTGCTGGCGCCTGTGACATCGATTGACTTTGCCCAAAAAGGCCTCCTCCACCCGTTGCACCCCCGAACAGTCCTCCAGCGGGTTTGGCAGCGGTCGAGCCGAATAGACTGGACGTTTGGCCAGGTTGAGTAGTCGATCCGCCGACATTGCCAAATAATCCTCCGGCCTGTTGTTGTTGCTGGGGCTGTGGCTGTTGTTGGGCGGGCTGACCAAAGAGACTGGTCTGTTGGCCCTGCTGTGGCTGCTGAGGCTGTTGTTGTTGTTGCTGTTGTTGGTTGGCCTGTCCCATACCGCCAAAGAGCCCCCCGCCCGTCGAAGGTTGAGCAGCATTATTTGTCGATCCGAACAGACTGCCTCCGCCTGGCGCAGCGCTGTTGTTGGGAGTAGAGGTGTTGACGTTGCCGAAAAGAGAGGTGGAAGGTTGTGTCGGGGCAGCAGGTGTCGCACCAAAGCTGAATGAGGATTTCGGTGCTTGATTTGCAGCAGCGTTGTCTGTAGTGTCAGCTGTATAAGTTGCAAAGGGAAGAAGAGACGGGCTCACTGCCGAAAAGAGAGCCGCCTGCTGTGGGTTGCGGCTGGGTAGCCGTGTTTCCTGATCTATCAGCACTAGTCTGTAGTGCAGAGAGACTACTTACCAAAGCTGAAGGCCATGTTGTTGAATAAGACGAGTTGTATAGAGAGTCGAGGTCATTCACAGAGATTGAGATGAACTGGCTGGTAGGTGGTTGATGAAACGCGTTAATCGCCACCACGTCACGTCTATGCTCACCTTGATAACCCGGCCTGCCTGGCCTGCCTGCACCTCCATCCCCGCTGCCGTGACCCCTCTTTGCATGTTGTCAATACCACACGACAACAACTACACTTCACCATGTCCTGGAAGCTAGGCAAAAGTGGGCTTTCGCGCATCAGGGTCGTTGCTGATATTTCAGAGATCAAAGACTCCTCGTCTTCCCTGCTCTCCTCGTCACGTCATTCCAACACCCCCACTCCTTCCGCGTCCGACCTAGGATCTCGCTCGACCACACCTACACCTGGCAACCCTCGTCCAGATGATTCTGCTCCGCCCGTCGCCCGGTCTGGTATACTCAGAATCCGTGTCACTGCCGGTAAAGGCTTCGCTCTCCCTCCAGGCGGTACGTCCCATCCCAACCCTTACTGCATACGTTAGTCAGCTCATGGTATCAGTTCCCGTGCCCGAACCCATCCAACGCGCTCTGAATGCCCATCCCACTTCTTCCTTCTCCTCTTCACTCTCCTCTTCGCCTAGGATCTCGATGGGCGCCCCGCCTAATCGGAATCGAGATTCCCTCCAACGAAAGCAACTCTGGTGGTTGCCCTATGTCGTTCTAGAGTTCGACAAGAACGAGGTGCTCGTCGATGCGCTAGGAGGAGATCTATCTTCACCGGTATGGATGTACTCGGCGACGTTTGATGTGTCGAGAATAAGCGATATTGCAGTGACGACGTATTTGAGAACGGCGCCGCCTAGTGCGGGCGCGGGAGAAGACAAGTCGGGCGCAGAGATGGGAAACTCGGATCTGTGCTTGGGAGGGATAAGGTTCACGCCTGATCTCGAGACTGGCGTGAGTTGTCCATGTGGGCAAGCAGACGGCGCTGATGTGGTAGCGGCTGATGGACGAATGGGTACCGATCCAAGGCGGAGCGGGAGCTGTCAACATTCAGGTCTCGTTCAAGCCTGCACAGGTGAGTTTACAAGGGAGGTTGCGCTGACGATAGGCGCCCTTGACAATAGACAGCTTTGAGCTGCTCAAAGTGATTGGTAAAGGCAGTTTCGGAAAGGCAAGTCGTCGACGCTTTTCTCTTCAGCTAACAGTCAGGTCATGCAGGTTCGAAAACGAGACACGCTCCGGATTTACGCTCTCAAGACTATCCGTAAAGCGCACATTGTCTCTCGATCCGAAGTCACCCATACCCTTGCCGAACGGACCGTCCTAGCCCAAGTCAATTGCCCTTTCATCGTCCCTCTTAAATTCTCCTTCCAGTCGAAAGAAAAGCTCTACCTCGTACTGGCGTTTGTCAATGGTGGAGAGCTGTTCCACCATTTACAACGGGAAGGAAAATTCAACGAGACGAGGTCGAGGTATTATGCTGCAGAGCTGTTGTTGGCGTTGGAGCATCTCCACGGGTTCAATGTGGTGTATAGGGATTTGAAACCGGAGAATATCTTGTTGGATTACACGGGACATATCGCCTTGTGCGACTTTGGACTGTGCAAGTTGAACATGTCGGCGTCGGATACAACGAACAGTGAGTTGTGTGCGCCCTTCGCTTCGAGACGTAGCTGACCATTATTAGCCTTCTGCGGTACACCAGAGTAGTGCGTCACACAGAATCGTGCTGGAAAATTGAGACTGATGTATAGTCTCGCACCAGAGCTACTGTCGGGTCATGGGTACACCAAGTGTGTCGATTGGTGGACGTTGGGAGTCCTGCTCTACGAAATGGTGAGCTCACCTGTCCTCCTGTGATGATGAGGAGCTGAAGTGCAGCTCACCGGCCTACCACCGTTTTACGACGAGAACACAAACGAAATGTACCGAAAGATCCTATCCGACCCCCTCCGCTTCCCTGAAGAATGCGGCTCGGAAGCTCGCTCCCTCCTTACTACCCTGCTCGACCGAGATCCGTCTAGGAGGTTGGGAGTAAAAGGCGCGCAGGAGATCAAGAATCATCCATTCTTTGCGAGGCATATCGACTTTACGAAGCTTTGGCAGAAGAAGATACAGCCGCCATTCAAGCCTGCAGTCGTGAGTCACGGGGAGCTAAGAGGGAGAGCGTCGGCGCTGATGGGTTAGGCGAGTGCAATCGATACGTCCAACTTTGACGAGGAGTTCACGTCGGAGGTGCCTATGGACTCGGTGGTGGATGACTCGCATCTGTCCTCGACGGTGCAGCAGCAGTTGTAAGCTGCCCAAGAGAAGCGGTTGCAAAGACGAGCTGACGGGTAGCGCTGGATTCAGCTGGAGCGTATCCCCGCTTGGCGAGTCGGTGGGACGGTACTAGGATCAACAGAATAACGACCGGCGTCACTCATCATCTTGACGAATACCGATCTCTCGGAGGATGTTTCAGCCGTGATTTGATGATGCCGTCGGATGAGAGAGGTCGAGCACGCGTCAGGCAGCTCGATTGTTGCCGCGTAGTAGTAGCTTTTGCCCATCTGTGTGGATTGCCTCGATTTAGTCTCGTGTCTTCTTTCGTCTAGTTGTCGCGCTTGCTATATACCCTTTCTGATCATGATATACATGCACATCTGCAACCTCTTTATTCTCTCTAGGCCAATCCATGCACAGGATCTCGAGCAATGTCGTCGTTATCGATATCCGCGATCTCCCGTTTGCGTTGAGAACCGGTCTAGACCGTCCGGTACCACCGGTCCGACTGCCGAATGGCTATAAACCACCCGTCGACGCGAGCATCCATCTTCTTTCCCCGCCCCTTTGCGATACATCTCTTCTTTCATTCTCATTATTATTCTTGTCACATAGCCATCGTCTTCTCGAATTTTTCTTCTTCAGGTACTCTTGGACAATATGGCTTCGACCAGCACTGCTACGGCCAACGGCAAGACGACTCAGACGGCAATTGTCTGTCACGGTGGGCTCGACCTTCGAGTTGTGAGTCCTGTTCTATCTGTCGCTGCGATCTACCGTGGAAGATGGGACGAGTGCTGATAGTGTGTAGGAAGAGCGAGAGATTCCCATACCCGCAGATGGAGAGGTGCAGATCCAAGTTGGAGTGTCAGGCCTGTGCGGTTCTGATGGTGCGTATCTCGTCAGCACCCTCGTCTATAGTTATCTACAGACCAAGGCGTGTCATGGCTGTACATCGTGCTGATACATAGCCCACTACTACAACCACGGCGCCAACGGAATCTTCAAGATCCGAGCTCCCCTCGTTCTCGGCCACGAAGCAGGCGGCATTGTCACCGCTCTTGGACCGAACCAGCCCAAGACATCCTCTCTCAAGGTCGGCGATCGAGTAGCGATGGAGGTCGGAGTGTGCTGTAAAGACTGCAGGGAGTGTAAGGGCGGCCGATACAACCTGTGTCCTCAAATGAGGTTCAGGTCGAGCGCAAAGACGTTCCCGCATTTGGATGGAACGATGAGGGAGTACATGACCAACCCCGCCGGTCTCTGCTACAAGTGAGTCGATCTTTCCCGTCATAATTTGGCGGCATTGTCAGATCCTAGTGCTAGTGTGACGTATGGATCATTGCTGACGAGCAGGCTGGCCGACTCGGTGACAATGGATGTCGCAGCTCTCGTCGAACCCCTCTCTGTCGTCCTACACGCCTACCGTCGAGCCCAGCTCAAACCCGGAGCTCGAGTCCTCATCCTCGGTGCTGGAGCCGTCGGCCTTCTTGCCTGTACACTCGCCAAAGCAAGCGGAGCCACCAGCGTCGTAGCTGTCGATATCGAGCAGGCCAAGTTGGACTTTGCCAAGCAGATGAACTGGGTGACGGGGACGTATGCTTTACCCAAGGGACCTCGAGTGAGCGGGTTCGAGGCGCTGGAGGTTGCCAAGTCGGGCTGGGAGGGATTGAAGGCTAGTGAGGCGGTTGCGGGTGTCGAGGGGCTGGAGGATGGGTTTGATGCGGTGTTCGAGTGTACGGGTGTCGAATCGTGCATGCAGCTTGCGCCAATGGTGAGTCATTTCATCATCATCCTCATTCGTCCTCTCTTTCCATTTCCTTAGGTCGCCTCTTTGTATCACGGGAGCTTGGTTGGAATTTTTGACTAACATCAGGCCGCTGCACCTGGATCAAAGGTGCTCTACGTCGGCATGGGCACTGCCAACCTCGTCCTCCCCACCGGTGTCTCCCTCCTCCGGGAGGTCGACCTCATCGGCGTCTTCCGATACTGCAATACCTACCCCGAGGCCATCGCTCTCCTCGGATCGGGTCAATTGGGAGATGTCGGACAGATGGTGTCACAGAGGTATCCCTTGGAGAAGGCGCACGAGGCGTTTGAGGACATGAAGAGGGGGAGGGATAAGGAGGGTCGACCGGTTATCAAGCCCATGGTGGGCAACCTGGATGTCAAGTAAGGGCCTATGGAAGGGGTCGCCTTGGTGTCTTGCGAGTCTAGTGCGAGTGTAGTATGATGCATATAGTTTGGGTACAAGACGATACCAGGTCTATGAGACTTGGGCCGGGCCAGTTACACCGAGACAGGCTCGTAGCCACCCCTCATCGACCCTCCCCTGCCTCTCCATCGATCTATGCCTTCCTTGGCATGCTGCCGAATCTGCACCATGGGCACCATGATCACGTCTTTTCTCAGTCCAGCCACTTCTCCCCCTGTTATTCTGTACGTCCCCGCTCCAAGCAGCGTCAACGCATAGCCTGGTACATCAGCTGATCCCTCTTCCCCCTTCCGCCTGGTCGAGCTCACCGAACCACTGCAGATTGCCTATACGGGATCCCAGAAAAGCAACAGAGAGCGAAATGATCGCCACGTCCTAGACCATCAGCTCTATCCCAAAGTATGCCGCCGGCTCACCTTGACATAGCCGAACAGTGACAAGGCCAGACTCCCAGCTGAGCGAATGACGTTCATACTAGCCATGTTCAACGCCCAAGCGACAACGGCATTCGCAGCGAGCAAGAGCAAGCCGACTTTGGGTATGTCATAGAATGGTGCCGAGCCCTCGACGAGGGGTACCATGCACGAGATCAAGGCTGCGCAGACCTACTCGCATTAGCTGGAAGGACAAAACACATGGACGGGAAGGGTGCAGCGTACCGGTGCGTAGAGCTTAATACAGCTCGAGGGGGTCAGATCGTAGTTGGCGAGCGTGACCTGAGCGACTATCATCCGCCCTGCTTCTGCCTGCTCATCAGCTAGGTTAGACGTACAAGAAGAAGGAACTTCAACCTACGAAGACGGCGCCTGCTTGACAAATCAGGCCAAAGATCGGAATCGCATTTTGCGCTCGGGATGCGATGATCCCTCCCAGCGTAGGCAGGAGTATACATCCCAGCAACACATGGTTGTACTCTGAGCATCAGTCAGCTCATTCACACTCGAGAAGGAGTCGGAAGATGCCGGCCGACCTTTCAAACCAATAACAAGCTGTATGAGGAGGGTGACAATCGGTGTCAAAGCCTTGATCATCTGGATGACGCTGACATCGAGGTGGACGTAGGCCATGTTGGAGAGCATGAGCGAGGCGGAAAAGAGGATTGATATTGGGAGTATCGTGCGACACCACGTCGACCACTGAGATATCAGCGTGGTCCTCCATGACATAGGTGAGGAGTACGGGCACGCACGAGGATCTCCTCGGTGCGAGCCACATCTGCCGATGGTCGGTAGAAGAAGTCGTACAGACGGGTTCCTATGGTCTACTTGTCAGGTCGAAAGGCCTAGGTGGCTGAAACAAGGGAGCTCACGATGCAGGTCATGTGCACAGCGGTCAAGAAGATGGGCTAGCTTGTCAGCTTCCTCTGTCAGCTTGTCCAGACTCACGTATGGGAAGTCCAGCGTAGTCAAAATGAACTTGTTGAAAAAAGTCAAGACGACACTCAGACTAATCTAGATTCTCAGCTGGTCTGGTCGGGGTCACTTGGTGCGACTCACCCATGAAGCTACTGCAGTCAGTGACAAATCATGTAAGGTGAGGGGAGCTCACCAATTATCGAACCTGAATGACGGTGTACCTCCTTGGCTTCTTCGACGATTCGCTCCGACAGCATAATCTCCCGAGCGTACTCATCGACGACTTCCTCCAAGCTCAGCCGGCCAGACGTGTCCATCTTCTCTTCCTTCTCCATGCTGCCGATTTGAGACTGTTAGACGAGGTAGAGAGTCTGTAGAGCTGCATTAGCGATACAGCCTCCACTCCGCCTGGTATGGGTATGGCAGCAGATCGAGGTCAAAGGAGAGATATGCGATAAAGGAGCCACCCCTCACCGCATGGTAGTCGATAATGATCTGCATGTTTATCGATCCTGCAATACTCCTTTTCCTCGGCATTCCCCGACAGCAAGAACAATCTCTCTGGCTCGGGCCCGCCTGGCCTTTATGGTATCGATGGAAAACTCCTAGTAGTCCGACATGTCCGAATCGCTCTTGACCTCTTCGGCATAGCTCGAAAATTCCATGTCGAGATCCTCGTTTTTCCCCTGCCCGTTCAACCACTTGTTGGGCGCCTAGTACATCAGCACCACCTCAGACCCCCAGGTTTTTGATCGACTCACCTCTGCCCTGTCGGGATCCACCACATCCAAAAATCTCCGTCTCGCCAAGTCCGCATTCCCCATCAACCCCGCCTCGTACAATCCCCTCTGATACGCCGGCGTCAACATCTGCATCATGTCCGACCCCACATTCTCATACTTCAGTCTCCCATCACCCTTGAGCTCCGCCCAAGCATACCTCGAGTCGGCATAATGATCCGGAACGTACCTGCTCGAAAACGCTTCGGCCACATCCCCGCTCGCATCCCTATGCCACCCGTTCTGACAGGCGATGACAAACCCCTCGGCTAGGTTTGGTTTGTACACCTCGGCAGCTGGGTTGGGCTTCATGAGGAGCTTGGCGTCGTCGTAGAGACACCCATACTCGTATGTGATGCGTTGGTACCGAGCGAGATCGGTACAATGTTCAGGAGTTTTCGGGTACAGGTAGCATTCCGGCGATTTGAGGAGGTAGACGCCGGGGAGTCTACGTCGAGAGGCGTACAGTTGGTATCGGTAGGCGTACTTGTAAAAGAGGATTCGGACGGTGTTGGCGGTCGCATAGTCGTCGGTGAAGCGGTACTCGGTCGTGTTGGGCGTGCAGGCTTGTCGGAAGAATTTGCTACCAATCAGCGAGGGGTGAGCAGAGGGAGGATAAGGGGGGGGGAGACTTACCTGTCGTATCGAAGTAGCTCGAGAGGAAAGTAGAAACGAGCATTATCATACGAGATCAAGCTAAAGCCGAGCGACTCGTCATCCCAGAATTGATCGACTCGAGGAGGAGACTGCTTGTTGGATGAGAAGGCGTCAAAGCCGTATTGTCGGTAGTTGACAGTCATCGAGGACGAGGTATCGGTGAAGGGAGGATGGGTTGTTGAATCGAGAAATGGAGGAAGGGAGAGGACGCTATAGTTAGCTTATATGTAGGTGGGATGCGGTGTCGAGGGGAAAAGGTGGGGAGGAGCGATCATCCTTGGACGAGGTGGTGAAGGGTTGACCGGATGTATGATGACAAGGTCGAGGACAATGAGCTGGTGGTAGTAGTGATCATTATTCTACCTCCGATTTTGCCAGGTCGACCAAGGCAGCACTCCTATTGTCGGAGTGCTTGAGTCGCAAGAGATCATCATGATTATTGTGGAATATCAAGGGAGTCCTTTTTGTACCCCTTGTTGATGTTGATGGTGATGGTCGACCAGCGTCTAGGCGTTTCACACTTTCTCGATCCTCTGGCTCCACTCTGGCTTGACTCTTTGATGTGGGCGTTCACGATGTAGCTCATGCCAACAATATGGAGGGAACTCATATGCTGCATGCACACGAGTAATTAGATTGAGTACGAGTAGAGTAAGATACTCAGTGCCCCAGGCTGCGTGGGACCCCATGTTCCGGCTGCTTGCTGGATCCAAACAAGTTGAGTCAGAGGCGTTTCCAGGAACCCGTTCAACCTCCCGCAGAGTCAAAGAGAAAGAAAGAAAGAAAGCTGTTTGAGATTCTTCCTGACCGTTTCCCACCGTCCGACCTCAACTACCCTGTGTACACTGCTCGACTGTCCCTCGCCATATAGACAGTAGACATACAAGTCGTTCCTTTCTCTCCGAAGTTATCAACGAGTACCTGTACGACAGCGACGGCGGACCCCTCTCGACAATAACAATAACATCAACATCATTTGCTATCCCGGACGCGGCGGAAAATCAAAACTCGAAACCTTGCTTTCCTCCCTCCCGACACATCTAACTTAGACAAACAAACGATCCACAACAGTGTCTTCACGACGAGCTACGCGTGCTCGGAGAAGGTTCGACTCTGTCACGAGTCGCTCGCATCGGTTCTCTCGCACGCTGTAGCCAGGATCAAGCTCGACGACACCTCCACCCGCTTCCTCCTCATTCATCCTCTTGGCGCCACCTGGCCGATCATCAACATTGTCGCTCGGTCTCGGTACAACGACACTTTGTACATCGCGCCATCCGCTGTATCGAATCTTTCGCATATCGACAATTGTATCCTGCTCGCCTATACCACGACTACTACGAGATACGAGATCGAACGCTGCAGCGACATTGCTTCGACACATTGGGCATTCTCGCATCAAGGGTTTTTATTCCAACTTAAGGGACTCGCCCTTTGCTTTCATCACGTTCCATCGCATCATCCTTCCCCTTGACGACGAGATCAACACTTTCTCCTCCGTGTTTGATCCTCCACGCCCCACTGCATTGCAGCTTGACGACTGGACAACCTGCACAGCATCTCGTCGACGATTCGGGTTTTGGGTGGATGAGGTAGATCTGTAACAAGGAGGTTTCTTGGGCGTCTTTGCGCTAGAGAGAGAGCAATTTTCGGAGGGACGAGCAATTTTCAGAGGGACGAGCAAGCAAGGAGGAAGGATTGCGGTGTACATCGTCGACATAGTTGTGAGTGAAGAGTTCATCAATCACAACGACACACCATGTGACCCTCCTCATCATCTTCATCCTCCTCTTCGCCATCGTCTTGATTCTTGTCGTTGTTGTATGAGTATGCGCTGATCTCTCTCCCCCTTTGTATAGATACTCCTCGCCTCTGCACCCCCTAACACGCATCCCACACCGGCTACTCTGCTCGCCGACCATTCTTTCGTCGCCCAACTCGTCGGGATCATCTCAACAACATTCGCCTTGCCCATCCTCCTCGCCATCTCGTCGTCTCGCCATTTCTCTGCATCCCATCGACAGTCCTCCTCCTTGCCTGGCGCGAGCGACAACCTGACTATCACGGGAGACGCACATACCCCCTTGATCATATCGCCCCTGAACGCTTTTCTACGCTAAATCGACCCTTGAGCATCTCTTCACTCAACCCTTCCCTTACGCCATCACACCCCTCGACCTCGAACTTATTTTTTCTCAGCCATGAG
>JALPCD010000019.1:0-38558 GCA_026538415.1 Cryptococcus sp. GC_Crypt_1
GTCAGGCACACGGGGGAACATATTTGCCCTCCACTCCCCGCTGCAACCATTTTCTCGTGCCATGCCATGTCCCCCATGCCTTTGCGGACGGGCGAGATTAATGAGGCGTAGAAGGCTAGAGCAGTAGCCCACGATAGATCAGCGTGTTTTCCATGCATGGGCCATGCATGGTGTGATTGTTTCTGAGCTATTGGCAAGGGGTTCGAGGCTCGAGAGCGCGGAAGGGGGAGGAGGACCCCTTCGGTCGATTTGTGTGTTCAACCGAGCGAGTTGTTTTGCCCTGAATATGATCCTATGGCGTCGAATCGGCAACGAGATCTTTTCCCCATTTGGGCGATTCGATCCAAACAATTCCATGCGACTGAACAAGACGAGGCAAAAGGAAACGCGAGAGGCAAAAGGTGGCGAAGGCGAAGAGAGGGACAAAGGGGAATGGGATATTTCGTTAGATTCCAGCAAACGCAACACCGTCCCATACTCGAACTTTTCATTCCCCTACCTCCCCCTCATTCCTCTCTTCCGACCTCGACAATCCATCTCGACACAGTCGCTTCGAGCCTTATCGGATCTCCATCTCGTCTCTCTTCAACAAACCGTCGTGACACACCATCTGCACCTCGAAATCCCATTCTCGCTCTGGCTTCTCGCTACGCCAAGGGAGACCCTCTCTCTTTATCGCTGTCCCACTCATCGAGCCCTTGTTCCGCCAAACGACACAATCTAGCGAGCCAACCCGCCCTCCACAACATCATTCCACGCTTGACTCTTACTGCAACCCCTCCATGCTATGCTAGGCTGCTGCTAGCCATTGCTCTCCACATACACACCTCTCCCGATGGCCGATTACAACGATGGGCGATACGACGACGATTTAGAGGACGATCCCAATCCATCCTATTCCCCTACCACATCAGAATACCTTCGTAAACGTCGACAACGCTCCAACTCGTCTCCCGAGGCTTCTTCATCTTCCTGGTCGGCTCGATCCAAACCGCTTGGCTCGTTTCGTCGTCCGAGAGATCCCCAAGACTACGCCAACAATTTCACTCCACCCGATAGCACCTCGTCGAGCCGGGGCACAGCGCAGTCTGGGGAAGACAACTTGACCCTACGAAGGAGAGAAGCAAACAGGCTGGCGGCGCAGAGGTTTCGGAGTAGGAAGAAGGGATACCAGGATAGCTTGGAAGAAAAGGTCCGACAGTTGGAAGAGGATAAAGAATTGCTGGTACGGCGTTTGACGGATGTGCCAGGTAGCAAACCCTCGGCTTCAGCAGTGGTGGTAGGGGATACGATTACGCCGGCTTCGCCAGATCGAAAAGAGACGCCAAACGCTGCGGATATTAGGATAGCTTCGCTCGAAGCCGCGAATCGTCGATTACAGGATGAGCTTCGATATGTGCACGAGGAGAATGACAAGCTGCATGACGAGCTGGAACAATGGAAACGATGGGCAGACAGGAGGGATAATAGGTGGGCTACCGAGTCGAGAGACGCAAGGGTGAGCAGATGGACTTGTTATATGGAACGGGACGAGCTGACAAGGCAGGCTCGCCCTCCTACTTTACCGCCATTGGATATGGGAGCTGGGTCCCGCTCGATGCCTGCCTTTGGGCAGGGTAGCTCGTTCACCAGTATGGGCTCGATGAGCGCTTCCATGCCTTCTCCTGCGGATATCACAAATCTTCCCACATCACCTGGCTTTCGACTACCCCCTATCCGCCTGCCACCTTTGCAATCCGCGCCAGCATCTCTAGAACGACTACCCCCTTCTCTTCAACCGCAATTTCTCCCTCGACCGGCCGAGTTCGACGTGATGTCGATAGGCCCTAGTCCGACAGGTGGACCGAGTGGTGCACATGGAGCTGGGGCTGGGGGAGGTCATCGCTTGCTATATCCTGATGACCCAGAGGATAGGAAGCCACATCGACCTTGAAGAGAGCAAGTCGAGCGGGGAGATGTATCGAGCAGATCCTTGCATAGCGCATATAGTATCTAGATCTTTATAGTCCATATACGATGATCATCACGCATTTTACCATGTCCATTCAGATTTGACGAGTCAAGACTGAGTACGGTCCAAGCAGGATTGTCAATAGCAGGATCACATCATGTCGAGCATAAGGCACCGCACCTTGCTCTAGCGTACGCGGCCGGGTTCGGGGAAAGCTAAATGAAGCAAGAAACGGCATAAGAGATATCGTTGCATACAGCATGGTTGGTCGTACGGTCGTATAGTCGTAGCAATCGTAGCACTCTACCTAGACACCGCAGGGATAGACACCGGTCCACTTGCCGTCGCAGCTATGCCCGAGCTCAAGATTCCCACATATGGCATCAAAGAGTAGTGCAGTGTCATGTTTGCCGTCTCGACTTGTCTACGGATCAGCTTCACCTACCCTTGTGATTGTGCACGCACCTAAACGACCCTCGGGGCATCTTCATCGCATACTTGTTCTTTCCATCTTCCACCCGTAGATTTCCCCTTCCTCGTTTTGGCGACTTGGTCTTGGGCTGCTTTGACACTGCTCGAATATCCCTCATATCACCTCGAGTGATGATCCTGTCCCAGACGACGACCTCGTGACCTGTTCCGTCCGCTTCGTCAAACTCGGCAGTGAGGTAGAGGAAGAGCTGTTTGGTATTGTACGAATTGAGCAACGGGTTGAGATCGGCTCGAATGTCGAATCGCAGCTTGCCTAGCTCTTCCTCTTTGGCACCCCAGTAGTTTTGTCGACCTTTTGTACTGTTTGTCAGCGAGGCTACCCAGGCTACCAGGAGGGGGGTTTACGACTTGCATGATGAGGCTCTTGATGTCTAGCTTTCCATCCTGGACGGGCGGTATGACGAGGTAGGAAGCGACCGAGATGAGGCCGAGGAGGATCATGACATAGGTGGTAGCGAGTGATGTGAGGTGATTGAGTCGCTGCAGAGACGAGTACATGGTGTCGACGAGGTCAACCACTTGTATAGACAAAGGTTTACATAGGTGACATAGTACTGGAGAGATAGCCGGGTAAACGAAGATGGGATTAAATGATGATCCACAAAGTCGCGTCTGTGAATATTGTCTGGCACCTTCCATGTCGTTCGGTGTGACGTGTCGGAAGAGGTGGAGGGGTGGACAGATGGGCTTCGACGTGGCAGCCTCGCCAGCTTATATTTCCACCACTTTCATCTCTTCATCTTCCCATTCGACTCTCTTGACCCATCCATCATGGCGTACCCAAGAGCCACCATTCGCCCAAAGCGCAAATCCACATCCCTCCTGTCAAAGATCTCCCTCTTTGCGTTTGTCCTCGTCGCCATCCTCTGCTTCTTGCCTGCTGGAAGTCAAGTTCGAGCCGAGGAGGACAAGGCAGACTATGGAACAGTCATTGGTATCGATCTGGGAACAACCTACTCTTGTGTCGCGTGAGTCGAGTCACATCTCTGTGTACCAAAATTATAACGTCTGACATGCCAGTGTCCAGCGAGGTGGAAAAGTCGAGATTATCGCCAACGACCAAGGAAACCGAATCACCCCATCTTGGGTCGGATTCACCGATGAAGAAAGACTCGTCGGTGACGCCGCCAAGAACCAGGCTCCTCAGAACCCCTCCAACACTGTCTTTGACGCCAAGCGACTTCTCGGAAGGACATTCGACGACCAGGATGTTCAACGGGACGCAAAGCATTTCCCCTTCAAGCTCGTCAACAAGAGCGGAAAGCCCATGATCCAGGTCAACTCCCGAGGCGACCTCAAGGATTTCACGCCAGAAGAGATCTCCGCCATGGTCTTGTCCAAGATGAAGGAGACTGCCGAGGCTTACCTTGGTCACAAGGTCACCCATGCCGTTGTCACCGTCCCAGCTTGTATGTTGAGCCATTTCCCCCTTTTCATTAGAGAACTGGCTGACCAAGCAGACTTCAACGACGCTCAACGATCCGCTACCAAGGATGCCGGGACTATCGCTGGATTGACCGTTCTCCGAATCGTCAACGAGCCTACTGCCGCTGCCATCGCCTATGGATTGGACCGAACTGGAAAGGCCGAGTCGCAGATCATCGTCTACGATCTTGGAGGAGGAACTTTCGATGTTTCGCTATTGTCCATCGAAGACGGCGTCTTTGAGGTCCTCGCTACCGCCGGTGACACCCATTTGGGAGGAGAGGACTTTGATCAGCGAGTCATCGACTACCTCGTCAAGCAGTACAAGCGAAAGAACGATGTCGATGTCACCTCGAACAAGCGGGCAATGGGTAAACTTCGACGAGAGGTGGAAAAGGCCAAGCGAACTCTGTCGTCCCAGATGAGCACCAAGATTGAAATCGAGGCCTTTGAAAATGGAAACGACTTCTCCGAGGTGAGTTTTACAAGATTGCTGAGATTGGCGACGAGGGTCAGCTAACATATTAGACCCTTACCCGAGCCAAGTTTGAAGAGCTCAACATTGACCTCTTCCGAAAGACCATGAAGCCCGTCGAGCAGGTTCTCAAGGATGCTGGTGTCAAGAAGGACGAGATTGACGACGTGAGTTTGCCTACAACCTGGCTGCAGAGATCTGGCTGATTCTGCAGATTGTCTTGGTCGGAGGTTCTACTCGAATTCCCAAGGTTCAGCAACTCCTCAAGGACTACTTCAACGGCAAGGAGCCTTCCAAGGGTATCAACCCCGACGAAGCCGTGGCCTATGGTGCTGCGGTCCAAGGTGGTATCCTCTCCGGCGAGGAAGGCAGCTCGGGTGTCCTCTTGATCGACGTTTGCCCGCTCACCATGGGTATCGAGACGACTGGCGGTGTCATGACCAAGCTCATTGGACGAAACTCGGTCGTCCCGACCAAGAAGTCTCAGATCTTCTCTACCGCCGTCGACAACCAGCCCACCGTCCGAATTCAGGTGTTCGAGGGTGAGCGATCCATGACCAAGGACAACAACCTACTCGGAGAGTTCGACTTGACCGAAATTCCGCCTGCACCTCGAGGTGTTCCCCAGATCGAGGTCACTTTCGAGATTGACGCCAACGGTATCCTTAAGGTCTCGGCTGCCGACAAGGGAACGGGTAAATCCAAGTCGATTACGATTACCAACGACGAGCGACGACTCAGCGCCGAAGACATCGAGCGAATGGTTGCCGAGGCCGAGGAGTTTGCCGACGAGGACGCAGCGATCAAGAAGAAGATCGAGTCGATGAACGCCTTGCAAAGTGAGTCCATTCGATCTCTATAGAAAGTGAGCTATGCTGACGACAGACTTTGTCTTTTCTCTCAAGTCTCAGGTTAACGACCCCGAGGGTATGGGTGGAAAGATCTCGGAGGATGACAAGAAGACCATTCTCGACGCTGTCAAGGAGAAGACCGAGTGGCTCGAGGACCACCCGAGTGCCGAGGCAGAGGACTACGAGGATCAATTGTCGGAGATCCAGGCGATCGTTGGACCCATCTCTTCCAAGATGTACGGTGGAGCGGGTGGAGACGACCAAATGCCGTTCTCGCACGACGAGCTGTAGTGGTTGGGTGGTCAGTGGTAGCGCAGTCAAAACAAAGCATGCATCGAGAGCATTGTTAGGATCCCACCTTGTCTCTGATCACTCACTGTGTCTCTTGCAGTAGTAGTATGAGTCTGGCCGATGCATACGAGTCGATACAGTATGCCGAGTCGAGTGTATGTCGAGGTAGAGTGGGGATTTCAGGAACAGCCACTTCTGACCCTTGCCTTTGAATGTTCCTCGGGTCTGTTGACGCGTTAATTCCACTACATCTCTACTCTTGACTCTTGAGTCTTTCATACTATCTCATCCCCCTCTTGACACTCGTCTTGTACGCTTGGGCCATCGCGGTGCCATGTCTGCCCTACATCCCCCTAGGACAGACCGTCTGCCTGTACACGACATCTTTTTCCCCCAACTCTCCCCTTCGACCATTGTCCAGAAACCTCCCTCTCTCTTTGACCCAACCCGAAAGCCTACCGAGAATCCACCCAACATTGAAGTTTGGCGAAAGAGCGTTCCCTCGCCTCAACAGCCTGCCCGACATGCTCTCTCCAAAATCAACACCAACGCCAACGCCAACGCCAACGCCAATTCTACCCTTGCGCGACCTATTTCAACCCATATTCCCAAACACGCGCCGACACCCGACGTGTTCAACACGGATCGAACGGCCAAACCGAAACGACCCCTCGAGCAGTCACAGCACCAGCACCAGCAGCAAGCCGTTGGGAGCACGTCAAAGCGCGCTCGAGTGGAAGCCAAGGCAGAGGAAGAGCTGTGGAGGTCGAGGTGGTTGAAGCAGTTTCCGAGTTTGGTGTTTCATTTCGAAATTGGAGCAGAGGACAAGGCAATGGAACAGCGAGTCAAGATGATGGGAGCGGTACGTCGACGAGTATTCTAGAGCTCCTTTGAAGCTGACAGGCAGAAAGTTGACCAGTTTTTCTCTGCACGTATCACCCATCTCATCGTCAAGGGCAACCCAAAACCTATGGCTCCGCCTCCTCGTAAACAAGTTCGAGAGTCGCCCAAAAATCCCTTTCTCGATGGCACGGGCGTGACGGATCTGGCGCAAAAGGCGGAGGCCATGGGAATCAAAGTGTGGAATGTAGACAGTGAGTCGATTACAAACACGTTGCGTAGTGATCGAGTGGTGCTAACGCTAATTAGAACTCTTCACCATCTTGACACGACTCGCTCCAACTGCCGCCGAGACCACCAAAGACTCTCTACACACCTTGCTCGAGGACGAACGTATCCACGGGACCAAGGAGAGGGATCTTTCCGCCCCACGACCCGACTGGTACTATTTCAAACCTGGCAGCAAATACCTCTTGATCGAAGATGCGACAGGTCGAGCTCGAACCGTCATGATGAAGGAATACTTTTACAAGGACACACCCGAATGGCCCACTCTATACGAGCGATTCCTCCGACCCTCATCGACTACACCTCAGGTCGACATCTCTCAGTTGCGAGACCGAGCTTGGTCCTTGTACGTCGACCAAAAACCCTTCCGAGGCGAAGCACCCCCTCATGGTCGACGACAATCCGTTTCGACACCCAAACTGCCCGAACCGATGCCTTACCAAAACGCTTCCGGCAACTCGGTCGTCCTGACCTCAAACATTGCTTCGACGTCCAACAACTCGCCCGCGGTCGGTGCCATTGCCATGTACAAGGATCGAGCTTTAATGCAGATGAACAAGCGGGTTCAGGTGCTCAAGGGGAATGCTCGACTCGCTGCCAAGAGAGAGTCTGAACCACCCGTCGAGCCGGCGAGAAAGGCTTTCCTCACTCGGGAACAGCTCGTCAAGATGCTCGACCAAGCTCGACTACCCGTCGAGGACGACGCGACGTACGAGGAGAGGGTGGAGAATAGAAAGGCGGTCGACAGGGGGCTAAAAGGGCGAGAACAAGAGATGGCCGCTGGATATTGCGAGAATTGTCGAATAAGATACAACGATCTCTCCATCGTGAGTTTGACCTGACTTTGATCTGGCGCATTCTGTTGGCTGACCTTTCTAGCACGTCGCATCGAAAAAGCATCGCAAGTTCGCAGCCGACCAAAGCAACTTTACCAGCCTCGACAATTTGCTCGACATGCTGGGTCGAGTTCCCCATCCCGTCCTCAGCGTATCGCAAGTTCCGCCTTGCGAACATGAACACACCAAATACGACGACTGCGACTCTTGCGAGCAGAGCTACCAATATGTCGCTTCGCTCGAGACGGTCTCTGAAGAGTTTGACGAGTAATTTGTAGCATTGACGACACCCATATCATTCTTTCCTTTTGTTTTGTTATTGTAAAACGTCCCTATGCACATTCATGATCTATGTATAGGACTCGTATAAAGCATATATAAGCCGACACCCTTACTTTCCCTCACTTTCCCTCTTCGAGCAAGAACCGCACCACACCGGACACTTGCTCCCCTATCGTGTCCATCCCTTCCAACACTCGAACTCTCCTCTCCACCTCGAGTCGTCGCTTTTCTTGCGCCTCTTTGCCCCTCAGCAGGTACTCCATCAATCGAGAAGCGCTAGCGACCGCCTCTTTCGTCTGGTCAGGAAACGACTGCAAGACCGCCTCGAGCTGCTTCTCCGCGCCCGCCAAGTCGTCTTGCATCTCTCCTTCGCCGTTTTCTTCCGCCTCGGCCTGTGCGATCCCATCGAGCACTTTGAGTACTTTGCTGATAAACGCGTCCATCCGTTGTGGCGTAAACCCCTTGTCGGACAGTCGCTTCTCGAGATCTCGTCCAGCTAAAAATCCAGTATCGGTAGCGTACAAATCCTCTTGCAGGGCTCGACGAGCTTGATCGATCTCTGAGGCGACAAAGCAAGAATGAGCGATCCAGTTGCTAACGTGCACTTTGGCGAAAGATCGTTCCACCAGCGCAATCTGTGCTCGAATCGTCTTGGCCCCTACCTTGATAGGGTATTCTTGCGGTTCGGAAGCCGAGTTGGTCAAAGGTCGTCGGCCAGGCGCAGCAGCGGTGGTCGTGGTAGCGGTCACGGGTGTCGGGGGGAAACTAGGACCAGAATGAGCAGGGTGAGATGGAGGATCAGGAGTGGGAATGTTAGCCATGCCGGGCTCGACTTTGACGGGTGCTTGAAGTTCCGCTCGAGGTCGTTTGGGCACGGGTGCTGCAGGTGGGGCAGGTCTACTTGTCAGTCGCGGTAGACGATCAAGTGAGTCTCACGATGGGTTGCTCCTCTTCCGACCAGGTGATGCTTGCTGGTCGTCGACTCCATTCTCTGCTCGTCGATCTTTGTCTCCACCGATGGCCCAGTCGGGAAGGGTGGGGAACTCTGACGTGGCCGTAGTCGGTACCAGTCGGCCTGTCTCCGCAACAACGACGGTCAACTGTCCATCCCAGTCTCTCCACATAGCCAAGTCTGCGTTTGTATCGTGGCCCACAGCGATCTTTTGGTGGTGCAGGGCATCGATGGCGGACCGTCCTGCTGAAGCATCCGAGTAAGCGACGTTGGCAAATCGAGGATGTCCAGCGGTGATGTGGTATATGTCGACTGACAAGCTAGAGTCAGTCTCGGCCTAGAAATCACCACGTACATGTTGCCAAAGCGAGCAAACAGTATTCCCAAGTCTTTAGCTGAAGCAGCGTCGGGGAATCTTCGATCAGCCCACAGTCATCAACGTATTACTCACCTGGTGACAAAGATCTTTCTCGGATCATCCTTTGGCGTCTCTGGCACCGTAGAGGCTTCGGGTACCACAGTCCGTCTCACAAAAGGCGACTTTCTCCTGGAAGGGTCCGAATCTCCTCTCTGCCAAGGTCCAGCTTCCGTACTCCCTGCCGGTGCCGGATCCCCTCCATTCGGTCGAAGATATACCTCGGGCAGAAGATTGTCCTTCTTCCTCTTGAGATAGCTATTGCTCGCCCCAACCATCGCAATCTTGTTGGCCAAGATTTGGCCCTCGATGTTGACATTTTTTGGCAACCAAGCAAGGCGAAGATGAACTCGAGGGAATGCCAGGCAGATCTCTCGGTAGAGCTTGTCGAATCGGAGCGCCTCTGATCGAGAGGACGTGTCGATGCCAATGACAGCGGCTTGGGAATCGGAAAAGACGGTAAACTCGTGTGGGATGGTCTTGCCGTCTTTGATTGAAATGCGTAGCAGCTCGTGAAACCCTTCGACTGCCTTGCAGATCCCTCCCAGCTCTGCATCCAACGCATCTCCATTTCCGACGAATCCCCTCATTTTACTCCCCGACTGAGCCGACTCGACAATCCATTCCACAGCAGCAGACCATCCTTCTCCAGCTCGGCTCGATCCGTCGGCGTACCATATCGAATACGCTTTTTTGCACAATTGTCGATGGGCGCTGATGGCATCATGCCGATTGGGCGCGATGAGCTTTTCGAGGGGGAGGTGGCTTGGCGGTAAGACGTGAATAGGGATAGACTCTCCTGCAATATCGGTAGGAGCAGTGTCGGTCAAAAGGGAGAGCTCGGTAGGAGGTGGACCGGGAAGGGCGGGATTTCGAGG
Organism: Cryptococcus sp. GC_Crypt_1; assembly: GCA_026538415.1. Taxonomy (NCBI): domain Eukaryota; kingdom Fungi; phylum Basidiomycota; class Tremellomycetes; order Tremellales; family Cryptococcaceae; genus Cryptococcus; species Cryptococcus sp. GC_Crypt_1. Next base: position 9,977 of record JALPCD010000019.1, read on the forward strand.
TAGACTACTCGCAGCAGGTCGAGGAGGTTGATACGAGGTGGAAGGCTGTTGTATCGGTGCAGCTGGGAAAGGGGTCGAGCTGGCGGGCTGATAGGGGTCGTAGGCATCATTGTCGTAAGGTCGAGAAGAGGGTTGGTCGTATGCGTGGGGCGGGTATGCGTCGTAAGAAGGTGGGTATGCTCCGACGGGCGTGGGAGGTAGAGGGTGGTATGTCGCTCTGCTGGGGGAGTATCGTCCTGCCGGTGCGTAGGGTGGATAGCTCATCCTGGCCAGGACAGGGAGCTAGGGTCAAGATGTATGTCTAGAGACGTGGTCAAGAAGTAAGGTGAGTGAATTGGTTGAAAGTCGAAAAGCAAGATGATATATGAACATGGGTTCTTTCGAGGTGTCAAAAGTCCTACAGCGCCACCCCAAAGGGAGACTCCTTTTCAGGCTTTGCATTACCTCTCCTTCATTGCGCCGCAGATGTCGACCAACCCGAGGCTCAAGGCCGTGCGAGTGAGTAAGAGAAGAAATAAGCTAGCTCACAGGGCAGATGGTCATGGTCTCGTTGCCGATCTTTATAGGAACGACCTATGTCCTCTTCAACAAGGGTGAGCGCGTTTTCTTCGAGTGCGACTGACCCATAGTGATGAAGGAGAAGGATCGCAGATGGGCAGAATCACAGCAAAGGAAGATGAAAATAGAAGAGAGAAACTCTCTCAGAGGGCAGCTGGGAGAGCCGTCTATGGAAGATGCGCTGCGACCTCGAGAACCCATAGATACGTTGTCGTCGAGCTCAGAAAAGTATCTATAGGAGAAAAAAGCAGTCCAAGGGATCCAACCACCACCGTTGTATTGTATAATTATTATGGGATAGATGAGATGCATAATGAGCCTTCACCATCCTTGTATCCTAACTGCCTGCTTATGAACGTCTAAGATCTGCTGGAGGGCAGGATTTTGGTGTTGGGGAGGACGTAGGGGTTGAGCGAATAGTTGCACTGTATCGTTAGCGATTCGCCAAAATCGATCACTCAGAAAGCTCACGTTGGAGTATGCGACACCAGCACCGAAACTGTATGGTCAGCGATCGCATATCCTTGCATAGATGTTGGTCGGTCGACATACCCAGTAGAAAGAGCAACGGGCCAACCTCGTCCTACAAGTCAATTTCAACCCCCACACAAGAACATGATCTGGACGTACGCCTGAAGAGGATGACAGAAGCCACGACACCGACACCGAAGCCCAGCCCGGCGTTCACGAGGAGATCAGCAACCTGGAACAGTCAGTCTTGTGGGTGAGGCGATATATCCAACGAGACGTACACAGTTGTCAAACTAGACATCAGCGGTCGATCCAGACGAGTTCAGACTCACCTTTCGAGCAATGGCATCTTCGCTTGCGACGGGCGCAGCGACGGGTGTAGCTTGTGGCTTGGCAAAGGCGGACATGGTGGATGTTTTGGGGTACAAAGGTGGTGAGAGGTGAAATGGATGAATAGGGGGGATGGAATGGTCGATGACGACGGGTATTTTCGGGATTTACGCCCTCGACGAGTTCGCTGCCCTTCGCTCTACGGTCTTTTTTATCACTTCATACAGCACTACCACTTCGACATGCACGACGTCTATTGCGGTTTAGATGCCTGTCTACTACTGGGTGTTCGGACTCGGACCAATACCGAGCAGCGTCGAGGGGCAAAGGATAGGGAGGGATAGGTATGACTGACGAGTATGAGTACTCGTGCATCTCTTCGGCGTGGTAGAAGATTGCTCAACTCGACAGATGACTCGCTCTCCTGCGCATCGACAAACATCCTTCATCTCATGCTATATTGTACTTCGTCTACCTTGGCTACCAATCACGGTGCATCTCTCATCACATAGCTTGTTCGTCCTCGCCTCACTGTCGTTACATCGTTACACGTCCAACTCGGCTCGCCTCGCTCAAAGGATCTCTCTCGTCTCTCGAGTCGTCCTTCTCGCCTTGACAGACTTTCTTCCTCGAACCAATCGTATCTTTACCTCTCTTCCACCATGTACGACTCGACAGACGATTTACCAATCTTGCACACCTTTATCGCTCGCGAAAATGCCCAGCCCAACTCATTTCGTGCGTCGTCGTCCCTTGGTGAAGCTAAAAATCCTCAGAGACAAACACCATCATCGCAGCATGTATCATGTTCCTTGCTGTGCTCCTCGCATGGAACCTCCCCATACTGCGCGAAGCAATCAGCGGTCTCAAGGTACGTCCCTTCTGCCCTTCCTCCTTCCTCATCCAGCTCAGTCCCACCGCTGACGCCCAGCTGATGGTGGTTGGAACGCACGAGATGTGTCACCTCATCGTTGGCCTGATATGCGGTGGAGAAGTCGTCTCGATCTGTATCGACCCTAACGACGGAGGAGCGACGCATATAATGGGCTTGATGCGCAATTACCCAAGGATACCGAGAGATCCATACGCTATGCCTACCTATCCTCAGCTCTTCTGGTCGGTTTCGGCTCTGGCGACGCTAGGGGCGGGATATGTGGGGTCGAGCCTTGTCGGGTTCCTCTTTGTCGTGAGTTACATTGTCGATTGGTCTGGCGCTTTGGCTCGAGCTAACGTGTAGTTCTGCTCATGTGAGTAGGAAAGCTGTTCTGTGCTCACCGCCAGTCGACATTGTCGCTTCAAAGGTCTGCGCCTTGATCATACATTTTGCCCTCCTCACACCAATACTCCGAGCAGATCACTGGGTGTGAGTCAAGCAATCAGAGACCTGTTGACGTGGCAGAGCATTTGCCAGCATTATCCTGTGCGAGGCTGTCCTGATCGGTCTGTGGTTTGGCGATCATGGCAATGTAAGTGCTACCCCCTTGGTGCACCCTGACGATCAGGCACTCCGCTTCTATGTCTTGCTTGTCGGCGTGATGAACCTCTTTTATGTAATATGGGATTATATCGACGAGCGATTGTTCGACAAACGGAACACGTCCGACTGTGCCCAATTCTCAGAACTCCTTGGCTGGCCGATCAGCGGTACGTCTCGAAGGCGGTGAGAATGCTGATATTATAGGCTGGTTGATCTTTTGGTTCATCTACGACTCGCTAGTGTTCACTGCTGCCATTTTTGCCGGGATCATCGTCTGGAGGGTGAGTCGGACCGGACATATACTCGAGATGCAGAGAGCTTGCTCACGCGCCATAGCGGTCGGATGCGGAAATGTACAGAGAAGCGTGAGTGTCTATCGCTATAAGTCTGGGTGAGAGCTGACAAGCAGGTCTCGATTCTTGCCTACGAGATGATACACCCACCTATCCTCAGAGTCTCCCCTCCCTCTCTCGCTCTCTCGCCAGCCAGCAACAGACAGTCCCAACTGGACCTACAAGCCGGAATATCCTGTCCCGAAACCCATGTATAATCTTCCCAGCATGTTGATATGTCACTCGCGATGCATATGCTGCTTCTGCTCTCCCTTGCCATGCATGTCATCTTCAGCGCCTGTTGTTGACTTAACTTAAATGTTTGTAGGGTCCGGCCGGGTTTTGCCACCTTTGGCCTCGCCGGTAACGGTCCCAGGCCATGTTAGCCGGGTTGAAAAGGCGGAGGGAGGGGGTGAACCTCGTTACATCCTTGTTTCTTTAGTTATTCTACAACCATTTCTCCTTCACTTCATCGTACTGCATAGAACACCCTAGACTCTCACACATACCCAATCATGTTCAGACCCTCTCTTCGAGCTGTTCGACCTCTCAGATCGACCCTTCCGGTGGTGAGGAACCTCCACGCTTCGTCCATCGTTCGAAGCGTGCAGGAGATCACTCGGCCGGCGATCGAGACGCCCTTGTCGTTGTGGAATTTCACCGAAGAGGAAGAGATGTTGCGGGAGAGTGGTCAGTCGCTCGCACGTCGCGATTCATGTCGTGAGCTAACATGCAGTGAGGAGGTTTGCGACCGATGTGATTGGGCCAAAAGTCCGGGAGATGGACGAAAAGGAGGTGATGGACCCAGAGATCATTCAAGGCCTCTTTGACAACGGGGTACGCATCCGAGCCATTACTTGCTTGATAGGTGGGTAGTGGCAGAGCTGATACTCAGTTGATGGGTATCGAGACGTCGGCCGAGCACTCTGGATCGGAATGTTCCTTCACGTCGGCCATCATTGCCGTCGAGGAGCTCGCCAAGGTTGATCCGAGCGTAGCAGTCATGTGCGATGTACACAATACGCTCGTCAACACTGTCATCCGGCTGTACGGGAGCGAGGAGATCAAAGCCAAGTGGCTTCCCGATCTGGCAACGAAGAAGGTGAGGGTTCTAGTCTGATGAAAGACTAGCTAATGATAGGTCGGATCTTTCTGCCTTTCAGAGCCTAATGCGGGTACCGACGCCTTCGGTCTGCAGACCACCGCCAAGAAGGATGGAGACCACTATATTTTGAACGGAAGCAAGTCGTCAGTCGACGTCGCACGTAAAGCAGCGGAATGTAAAGCTCACGATCAGGTGGATCTCCAATTCTGCTGAAGCCGATACATTCTTGGTGAGCTACATTGCGCCCACCTCTTCTCTGGCTAACCCTTGCAGGTTTTTGCCAATGTCGACCCTTCCAAGGGATACAAGGGTATTACATGTTTCATCATGAGCAAGGACATGGGTGTGGAGATCGCCAAGAAGGAAGCAAAGGTGAGTAGCCTTGCTTTTGACCTGTCGAATCGTGGCTGATGGTCCAGCTCGGTATCAGAGCTTCGTCGACTTGCGTCCTTTCCTTTGACGATGTCAGGATCCCCAAGGAGAACATTGTCGGAGAGATCGGCAAGGGTTACAAAGTGAGCACATTTCCGTCTCGTCAACTTGCCAGGCTGACTATGTAAGATTGCGATCGAGATTCTGAACGAGGGTAGAATCGGTATCGCGGCGCAGATGATTGGTATCGCTCAGGGAGCCTTTGATCACGCTGTGGCATACGGCTATCAGCGAAAGCAGTTTGGCAAATTCATCGGTGAGCTCGAAGAAGCTAAACGTTTTACTTTAGGCTGACCGTGTAGGCGACTTCCAGGCGATGGGACACCAATACGCTGCTGCCGCGATCAAAATTGAGGCTGCTCGACTGTTGACCTACAATGCCGCTCGATTGAAGGAGGAAGGTCGACCATTCACCAAAGAGGCAGCCATGGCCAAGTGAGCGTTGACATCTTCTCGTACCAGATGCATAGCTCACGTACAAGGTACTACGCCTCGGTGATCGCGCAAGAGGTTTCTGGACAGGCGATAGAGTGGGCTGGAGGTGTGGGATTCACTCGAGATCTGCCGCTTGAAAAGCTATGGCGAGATAGCAAGATTGGTGCGATCTACGAGGGTACCAGCAACATTCAGCTTGAGACTATCTCCAAGTTGATCCGTGAGTATCTTGACATGTCGCAGAGATGTTGTGCTGACTGTCGTAGGAAAGGACTATATCAACTAGACTGGTGAATGGAGATACAACAGAGGAGTCCCCTGTAGTTCCTGTGTATGAGATACCCCAGGATTGTATGCATGCATGGCGATTTGTTCACAAGTTGTGCCCAAGTTGTCTGGCGTGTGGATCCAACCATGCGCTCCTGTGCAATTGCATGATTGATTGCCTCGCTATATACGCGCTACATACAGGCCAGCATAAGGTAATCGCTTCTTTCCTCCTTCTAAATTTTCATTTCAACATGTGGGTGATGGTACAACTTGATGCAGCTGTCGGCGCAAGCGATCAAAACAAAGAGGTGGTCTGGTGGTGTACAAAGAAGGGGCTTCGTTCAAGAAAGAGTTGGCGTGGACAAAGGGGTCTCGATCCTTCTGCCCAGCATACCGAGGTTGATTCCCGCCTGTCGTCGGATCCTGCCTGCTTAGCGGTCATCATACACCCGGTACGTTCCACTCACCGACTGGCAAAGTTCCGGTCCCCAAGGTCTTTTGCTTCTCCAGGCGGTCCATGAGGTTGTCGGACGACGTAATATTTGATACCGATACCAGCAAAGCTGGCTGCTCGTGGTGCAGCGGTAGAAGCAGCTCTCGAAGTAGTCTTGGACAAAATCGGTGCGCTAGAAGCTCGTTCGCTTGTCCCTATGGCGGACGGTCTGCCTTTACCGAGAGCGGCCTGTGCTTTGGCTCTGTCGTTCTCTGGCGAAGAAGGGTTGGGACTGGTCTGGGCAGTGTGATCTCTCGACGGGCTGGTAGTCGCGTCGGTGATGACAGATGCCGGCTCGGACTCGCTCGAGATGGTCGACTCGTCTGTCGCTCGTCGCCTAGCGAGGAAAGAGGACAACGACTCGTTTTGACCCGTGGTGAAGCGGCTGGAGCTTTGCGATGGGGTGGATCGCTGAGCATTCTCGGTGATGTGTGTGTTGTTTTGGGTGGAAGATCGCCAGTCGCCAAAGGGAGAACGGATAGGCTCAAACGTCGCCTGAGAGGTCGATTGCGGTGTGGTGTAGCTGTACAGGGTGTTGGGCGCACTTTCGAATCGAGCTCGAACATCCTGCTCGTCCAGTTGAGCGGTTCGACGTCGGGTCGAAGCGAGCAGGTTGGCCTGGACCTGGGCAGCGAGGACAGATCGTTGTTGTTCGGCAGGTGGACGAGGGGCGGCAACGACCTTTGTCGGCTGCTCGTGGTATGCGTAGGGTTGGAATTGTCGGAGTTGAGCTTCGAGAACTGCTCGGTCGGCGAGAGATTGCTGGGGAGAGTAAACCGGGTAGCCGGATTGAGCGAGCGCAGCTTGTTGAGCGGTGATTTGGAGCGTCGCTAGTGCTTCTCGATACGGCTGACCGGCTTGGCCGGGCTGTCGAGCGAGAGCGTGGAGATGGGCGAGTTGTTCTTGTTGTTGTCGTTGAGCTTGCAGTTGGGCGTACTGTCGTTGTTGTATCTGCTCCATGTACTGCTGCTGCTGCTGCTGCTGTTGAGCCAAATGTTGAGATGGTCGATCCCCCAGCCCATGATGTCCCGTTCTCTGCTGAGCGTGCATCGACCTCGCTCTTCCGTGTTCCTGCTTCATCAGCAGCCCTTCCCGTTCTGCTTCTTGATACATTTCGACTTACCTTTGAAGCGTATTGCCCATGGTTGTACGGCACCCCTTGCGGATCCAATCCCAGAACGGCCATCTTGGAAGCTATCCACTCGGAATCGTCTCCATCCTCCTCTTCACTAAATGTCGGTCCGAGGGTATGCTCTGCGCCTGCATATGGAATTTTCCGGCCCATGTTGGTCGAGGCTGGATTGGGAGCCAGGTTCAGCGGAGGTGGAGGCGCGGCGAGGGGCGTGGTGAGTCGGTTCGAGGGGTGTGTTGGAAATTTGGAAGAAGAAGAAGAGGACGAGGACGAGGCGTGAGGGTGTACGGGGTGAAAGGCCGAGGCTGGACGTTGTTCCAGCGTAGGAGCGAAGGGGAGGGGTCCGGCGCTACTGCTGCTGGTGGAGGCGAAGGGGGCAGAGAAGGATGATTGGGCGAGCGGCCGAGAAGAGTGGGATGCAAAAGTGGCCATTGTTTAAGGGGCTCGGCCTGTGAAGATTGGTCAGAGGAGGTCGGGCGGAGCAGAATTTGGGTAGTGCTAGGTGAAGAAGGCGAGTCCTGAAGCACACCTCGACGAGGCGGGACGAGTCACAAGTCGAGCGAGAACCTCTGCCGCCCGAGCCAATCTGAGTAGCCTTTCCGATCCGTGTCGATACTGAGCGATGTGTATACGAGCCAGTGGAGCTGGGTTTGAGTTGAGTCGACGAGAGTATAGAGTAACCTTAGTACTCTATGGTACGAAAGAGTTTTGATGGTGGGTCGGTCTTTCAGAATGAACAACCAACCATTTCGAGGGGTCCCCAATTTGGCCTAGAGGCATTACAATGCATTACAAACAGTTTTGTAATGGGGCCATTGCAAAAAGGGCAAAAAGGGGGTTGACAATTTCAAAATGTGTTTTGTAATCGGGGTCGCTCTGGCCACTCGCGATAACCGGAATGGACAGCCACAACATCCCGTATCTCGACCCATCTCGACCCATCTCCAACCATCATTCACATCGATCACACCCCCATCGTCTACATCTCCTCATCCATAATCAATCCGCCTCACTGGGGGGCGGTCGACACGGGCATTTTTACCTATCGCTATCATCGTGAGAAGGTCCACCATCTTTGAAGGAGCCCTCCGCTCGACCGAATCCGGATCAGCCATCTCGTCCTTTACGCGTATACGAGTACCGTTCACTCCTTCATCCTGTCGCCCTGCATCATCCTTGCCTACTGCGATATTCGACATGTCATCTCTACCCTCATCAAGTCCCATCTCGCGAAACAGCATCCACAGCACAATAGCTTCCCGCCTATCAGCCGTCCACCTCGACCGTAGGACAACGACTCCCACCCCACCCGCGAGCAGCAGTCGTCGACGGCAAAACTCCCATTTCACGTCTACGCTCTTCCAAACGCCTATCAGTGTCATGGAGGGCCGTTCGAGTGAAGAGACGGGACGGGCAGCCGAAATCTTCAAGTATGAATGGCCGGTATACGGTCTGGCGAGTTTGGCGAGTCACGTAGAGGACTGTCCGGGAGGGATATGGACGGTGGAGATGGAGATGGAAGATCCAGAGGCGTTGCCCGAGGCGTTGAGAATGGGCAAGATCATCGGGCCTGGATGGTTCAAGCTTGATCTAGGTGAGTCTCGTGCCAACGAGGGTTTTTTTCGGAACTGATTGGAACAGCTCGCACGATTCCCCATCCTCATTCGCCCAAGACCCCAGTCGAGGAAATCGTCAATACCCTCGCGACCGCTGCCAAACCCATAGACACTCTATCACTATATATCGCTGCCCTATCGCTCGACTCTGGACCTACCGAGATCCGATATCCAGCTTCCATCTTTGTCGGTATCCGACCCATCTACGCTTCTACCGATTCTCCTCCCGACCCAAGCTATATATGGCATGTCAACGCGGAATGGGAGTTTAGCCCACATACCGAGTTTTGGGAGACCCGATTGCCAAAATTGTCTGGACTATTGGAGCATGCTGGATTGCGAGAACAGGATGGCTTCACGCTCTGCATCGAGATTGCGACACCCGAGTCAGTCGGTCCGACCTTTGCGAGACCAGACAAGATCGAGGTCGACACCAATCTTATCAATGGCATGAGGTCGCTGGTCGACTCGAACACTGGCGATGTAGCGTTCGTCTGTCTTCAGCATGTCACCCCTGTCACCCCGAGCGAGACAAAGGGTGAAGGTGTATATCCTGCAGATGAGGAGTACGCCCGACCTTTGGCGTTGTCGAGAAAGAGAGTGTTGTACGCGCATTCAGAGATCCTCAAGTCGGCTTCAGACTTCTTCATGGCGCTCTTGGCGGGAGACTTCGAGGAGGGAGGTCGGGCAAGGCGAGGGGAATCTCGACATACGCCAATCATTGTCGACGATGCAGAATTCGAGTCGGTCTATTGGGTCTTACGGTAGGCACCATTCACCCCTTTTAGCTTTCACGCTGACGGCAGGTACATCTACACCAAGGAGATATGCTTTGTAGAGGAAGATGACGTGAGGACGATCATGGACCAGCTGCAGATTGAACGACAAGAGGTCGAGCGATCTTTATCCGACATGTCGAAAATCTTTGGCTCGAGCGAATGGGAATACCGTCGACTGCTACGACAAGGGGAAGAACCGGAAGAGTTGGATGGCTTGGACGGTCGGACGGCCATGAGCGTGTCCAGTATAAACACTCGACGATCCGTCATCTCTCCCTCGCCTTCGACCGGCAGCAGAGCACACGACACTAGGTCGGCTTCTTCTTCGCGGACCGGCATATCCAAAGTGACTTCGACGACGACCGACGCTACGCCAAAGACAGCTCGAGGACCGCAGACATCTACATCCATCTCGCCTCGCTCTCGACCCAGTCATGCGGTGAAACCGTCGCTCATCACTACCCCTTCGAGCAAGTCGGGTACCACGCCTCTGATCAAGCCTTCCAAGACTTCTCCGGCGTCGATCAATCGACCATCGTATATCACTCGAGCCCCCGACCCGCATGCTCATCCTTGTGCTGCACCGTCACCCGCCTCGGCATTGTCGGTGTTTATGCTCAGTCATCGATATGGGTTGGAGAAGTTGGATGCGCTCGCCAAGGCGCACATACTGGACCAGATGACTCCAGAGAATTGCATGCCCATGCTGTGGGTCTGGCGCGTCCCCCTCCTGTGAATGCCATCGGCTAACGGTCAGACTCGCTACTTATCGATACGAGGCGCTGCATTCCGCCATTTTCGACTTTATCGTGAGTCCAACGCCAGGTCAGAGCTATCGACCGAGCTGATTTTTAAAGCTATCTCACTGGGACGCCGTGCAGAACAGTGCGGAACTCGCAAAATGCGTGGAAGAGGTGTCGGCTGGGACATGGGGCGAGACAGGTGGGCGAGTCATCCTTGGCCTGTTTCGACGTCTCTAGCTACAGTCCGACAAGCCCTTAATTCATTCTCATCCTGTCTCCATCTCTCCTTGTTGTCTCGAATATACGGTTGTAGCGGGTCTTTGTTGTTGATTCGAGTATGTTAATTTTTACCACGTATAAGCTACATGCATGTCGTTACCCTTACTTGTACATATACAAAGCATCCCTTCTATGATACATAATGCTTGAGGCCGGGCACCGAAGACGGGGTGATATATTTCCCAGCCAGACGGGTTAAATCCCTAGCTGTCGATACTGCAAATTCGCGATACGATTCTTTCTGCAACACCCGGTTAGTGTCGATCGACTTGAATCGTCAGCTTGGCTCGCTCGCTCGCTCGCTCCAAGGCCTCAGAATCTATGGTCTGCTCACCTTCTCATTCGAGATCAGGGCGGAAACTAGGGTGTTGATGCAACGATATACCAGAGTCTTCGTGCTGGAAGAAGTATGTGGAGATTCGAGAACGGTCGGTATAGCAGCAAAGAGGCCTAGTACAGTCAGCCACGCGCTTCGTAAACACTGGGTGTCGATGACCTGCCTTGCAAGATGACCGGACGAAGGCCGATGAAAGTCGAGCGGTCCATAGTTTCTTTGATCCCGGGTATGAGCGCCACGTCCGAGAAGAGGGCCGAGTCGAGAACATGGTGCATTACCAGTACAGCCGAAAGGTACTTGTGCTCGATGGTCCATCGGTGCGTGACGATACTCTGAAAGAGCAGACTCAAGAAGATCTCCTCGTGCAGCTGCAACAGTTAGCACGGGTGGTCAGAGTGGGTGAGACTCACATTGTAGCACCCAGGATCAATAGTCGCCACGTTGAGCATGAACTGCAATCCCACTTGCAGTCGACCTTGGTCGTTGCGTATCCTCTGCCAAGACTCCTTCCCAAACGGACCGATATACGGTGTCCACCCATCCTGCTGCGTCAGCACAGCCTTGGAAACCTTTGGGGCCTAGTCGCTTACCGGAGAGTTGAGCTCAACCACGACGACACCAGCACAGTCCGACCAACACTTGGTCAACTTGTTGATGAACACGTTCCTCTGGTTTCTCGCATCCTCTGAGATCGTCTCGTCCTCCACCAACGGCAACATGTCGGAGAGCAGTCGATAGATACTAGGCGATATGACTTGGTTGACAATCTAATCACATCAGCCACCCTGCAACCCACCCCTTGATACTCAACGTACTTGGGCAAACTGATCTTCCTGCTTCTGGACCGGATCATCCGAAACAGCATCCCCTCCTAGCGCTACAAGATCGACCGCAGCGAAGTCGATGCCAAAGGAGTATTCGTCTTGACTCTCAACGCCCTGTCCTCGAGCTTCCCTCCGCTGCCTAGCTAATCGAGGGAGAGCACTCGCGCGAGCGTCCAGAAAGGCTTGTATAGTCGATACCACTTCGACACCGCACTTGTAGTCGTTCGCCAAGTCGAGAGCAAAGATTCGACCCGTCCAACCTGCTATCAGTCAAAGGAATCTCCATTGCATTCCACCCACTCTCGTGCAGAAGACAAGGGTCGGGATACACAGGCTGAGCCTGAGTTGCCGGATCGAGCGAGTGGTGCTGGATGATCTGCCGAAAGCACACCACAACGAGCACCATCGTCCTCTCAATCTCCAGCCTTGTCGGCGCCTGAGCCGGTCGTTCCGGCTTCCCAACGTCGTCCAGCTCCTTCTGCAGCATCCCCAACACCCCAGCCAGACTGTCGATAACCTTTCCAAGCGAAGCTCCATGATGTCGACAAGCCACAGCGAGATACATCAAGCCCCTGATACACACTTGCCGAGATTCAAAGTCGGCCTGGTCAAACGCTATCCACTTCTTCGAATTGGCGAGCAACCAAGGCAAAAGCGAGGGCGAAAAGTAGCAAGCAGCAATCATGGTCGAATACCGATTGACGAGCTGGCCGATTTGTCGCATTGTCGGTGGAAAGATCCGGTTGAACTTGACCGGACTGACAGGTATAATGCTCATGATCAACCTCTGCACATCCTTCTCCGCCTGCTGGGCTTCCGACAAACTCTGCGCAGAGCTGATGACATCGCTTGCGGCAACACACACCAGTCGTAGGTACAGCTCGAATGCCGTCTCCTGCTTTGTATCCTCCGCAGCGGTCATCGTCATGTCGTAGTGGGTGATGAAGTCGGGGTAGTCGACAGCTGGCTCGGTAGGTAGATTGCGATGCTGTCGATCCTTGAAAATCACGCCGAGATCTTTGGTCGCAAGACTGAAGTGTTCTCGATCGAAGCTCCACTTCCATGTTGCCGATAGACGCACACAGCGAGCGATCATGACCTTGATATAGCGATCTCGACCTTGTAATTGATCCATGTGGGCTCGTTCCTCCGCTTCTTCGGTATGGGAGATTTTGATCAGACCGATAGCCCGACGCACAAGAGACCAGCGGGGCGAGGCTAGAAAGACGCCGGTGATCTTTCCCCAAACGTCAAATTGAGATAAAGCGCATAGACCAAAGATGAGAAACCAAATGCGTTCCGCAGCGATGGGTCCCGTCTCGTCGGGGTTGTACGTCTCGTCGATAGCCTTCTCCAAACACGAGGTGAACAGGTTCGAGCCTGGGAAAGCGCTCGAGATGTGCAACAAAGCGATCCAAGCGGTGATGGAGGTGTCGTCGATCTCGGGCGATTCCGACTCGCCTTTGAGCATCTTTTTGAGCGGTCGGACCGTGTGGTCAAAGCGGAAAGCCAAGAGTTGCTTGATAAGACTGACAGCGAGGCCCGAGACGGTCTCCAAGGTTTCGTGCGAAATCGGGTCCAGGCGACAAGCGAGATCGAGAAGGACAAGCCGGACTTCGACAAGGAACGATCGAGCTTGTCGAGATGGGTTTTCGGGTGCAGACAAGCCATCTAGCAACGTAGAGAGGTGAATTACTCCGGCTCGAGCCTCCCCTCGCAAAGTCGAGAGGTCCCCATCTATATCTCCATGTCGAAGCGAGATATACCGAGCGAGAAAGTCGATGGCGTCCAAATTCGGTCTGTCGATGTTGACTTCGTTGATAAAGTCGTATATTGCTTGTCGAATTCCGTCAAAGATGTGCGTCAAGACCGAAGATATAGCTGCTGCCGACATGTCGTTTCTCAGGCCGATCCCAAACGTCGAGACTTCCACAAGATCCTCCTTGACCCACTTTCCACCCACAATCAGGTCGAGCAGTGCAGCGAGTCGTCCCGATCCAACGTACGACTCCGAGTGACAATATAAACCAAGAGGCAGAGGCGATATCCCAAAGTCGATGGGAAACTTGTCAAAGTTGGCCCAAGAACGAGCTTTCCCGATACCCACATCGACATGTTCCGCTGTGGAAATCCCTTTGAGCGGAGTCTTTGGCGTACGCCGGTTCTGCGATGTGACAGATGAACGAGAAGCAATCGATCGTCCATCGTCCTCATCCTCAAAGGCGAAGTCGGCACGAGAGAAGATGACATGGTCGTCGAGTCGTATAGCAGGCCTTTCCTCCCTGACTCCACCCTTGCTGCTCTTCTTCCGTTTCTTCGATTTTGTGTCTCGCCGAACAGGCCGTTCCTCTGCAGGAAAATCGAGTCGACTTTGGTATAGACGTATTGGAGTACCGCTCATCACACCTTGGACTCGTTTGGCTAGACCCAAAGCCGGTCGACGTGCCTTGGACGACCTTTCTTTCGCATGACGAGGTTTCGCCCCGGTGCCCTTGGGCCGAACAGGTCGTCGTCCAGCAATGATTGTCTCGAAATCCGCATCGTAAAGTCGAGCCAGAGTCTGCGCGCCTGCGTTGTCCTCGTGAGCCTGCGAGGAAGACGAGGCGGAATCATCCGAGATGACTATAAGCTCTCGCTGTCGGTAACGCGTTGGCGAAGCGTTGAGATCCTGCGAAATCTCGACAATCGAGGCGGTCGATTCGGCGTCCGAGTCGACAAAGTCAAAGAGACCGCCTCCATCGCCGTGTCCACGTCGCGTGACGGCTCGTCCAGGTCGAGCAGGTGTCATCTCCCCGTGGTTGGCTGCTCGTCGACGCATCTCCTTTTGTCGAATTTTCTCCGCTGCGTCTCGTTCCAGCTTCTTGAGCATGAAAGCCGGCATCATCTTCCGAGCGATCTTTTGCCGTCGATCCACATGGCCTTCCGAGTCGGACGATGAGGAGTCTTCAGCAGCCGGGGCAGCCGCAGGTCGAGGGGGTATATCGTCCACAAAGAAAGATCCCTCGTCGTGCGGTATATCACTGAGCGGTCTCGACGATGCGGGATTGGCCGACATAGCTTCCTCGGAATATGTCTTGGGTGACCTAGATGTAGCCCGGGAGTCGTCGAAAGGCATTGCGATATCCACATCATACTGAAGCGGCTCGACATCACTATCCTGGAGGGGAGTACCAAAGAAATGCTGCTCGTTGTGCGAAGGGGCAGGCGTTTCTTCGAGGCGGAATGAAGATCGGAGACTAGGCGAATGCCTCTTCTGAGCCGTAGGCGGTGCTCGATCTCTTTTCGTATAAGTCTTGACTCGGCTTTGAGTCGGTTTCGCGCCTCCTCGGGCCGGCTGCGCTTGGATCGGAGGGGGAGGGGTCAAAGTCTGCTCATCAGCCTTGCCAACACCACCGTCACGGAATAATCCCTCACTCCATCTGTATCACTACCATTTTTCCGCCGCTGATCGCCCAATGCATCCTTCATCAACGCCTCGAATTGCCTCTTCTTCCTCGCCTCGTCCTTCTGCCGCTTCTTCTCCTCTTTCACCAACCTCAACCTCGCCCTCGCAATTGTTTGCAGCTTGACCATGCATGTCGGGTCATCCTTTTCCGCCGGTGCACCATATCGTAAGAAGTACTCGTCGAAATCCTCATCGACTAGTTCTTTTGGCGGTCGAGGTGGTCGAGCCGGATGATCTTGGGTACCGCCTATCACAATCCGCTCTGCATCTTCCTGTGGCGCTTCCGAGCTTGATCCATCGTCCCCGTCCCCTTCAGGCTCCACATCCTCTTGCGAGGGAGAGATCTCTCGAGCTTTGGCGACTGCTCGAACACCGTTCTTCAGTCCGCTCCGCTTAAGAGCCGCTTCGTAGATTTGTCGTTCTTTCGTATACGGTTGTAGCTGCAGTGTGGTTCTCGTGCGAAAGGTTCGAGCAGTACGAAAGCGTTCCAAGGCTGGATCTGCGATTTGCGGAATGGGAGGATGAAGATGGACAGGGGATGGCAGGGGAACATGTACGGTTTCAGATACATCGACGACTGGCGAGGCGGATGGTGCTGAAGTGGAAACGGGAATCGCCGGCTGGACCATATCGGTTGAGCGGATCGAGGCCGGTTGGGTGGACTTCCTGGGCGTAGTCGAGGGAGACCGAGCGTTCCTCCAATCCGGTTTGTTATTGGGTCCAAGTTGAGCTTCGATCAAAGGCGTCCCAGATTGCCCCTCTCCCCCTTGCGACGGGAGCGCACCTTGGGTCGACAACAACGGTGAGGGCGGGAGCACGAGTGCAGGTGGAGAGGGTAGTTGCAGAGGTGCGGCTGGGGATGCTGGGATTGGTGAAGGGTGTTGCTCCGGTGCGTCCTCTTCTCCGACAGGTATCGAACCGTACGGCATATCCCAATCGTCGTCCGCCTGTAATACCCCGGTATGTGGCGAGAGCGGTGGTGGCTCATACTCCTTCATGATCACTGTTCCAGCATCATCTCCTCTCAGCAACGCGCCAGTCGAGAGATCCACCTTGGGGCGCTCGTCGTCGATGATGAGATCCGCCAAAGGAGTGATGGACCGGAGCGAAGGGGTCTCGTCATCCAGCATGTCAATGTTCTTTGCCCTCTCCCGAACACCCTCCTCAATATCGTCTTCGGCAGCTTGCTCCATATCCTCCAGCCGTACCTCTCCTACAATAGTCGCCTCGTCGTCCGCCATGCCCCGCTTCACGTCGGCGGTACCGCCTAGCCTAGCCGATCCGGTCTGATACCGAAGTCGTGGTGGTGAGCGCGAAGGGGTCCGTCGAACAGCAACTGTCGGTCGAGCAGGCTGTCCAGAAGAGACAAGCACAGGCCATACCCCGCCTTCATCATCCTCGTCATCTGCAAAAGAGCTGCTCGAGTCGTACACATCGATCTCTCCTCCTTCATCGGTCTCAATAGACAACTGACGAGTGTGGGAGTGGCGTGACTTAAGGGGCAGAGTCGCCGAAGTAGAGGATGAGCGAGAACAAGAGTCAGCCGGAGAGAGGGAGCGGCTTGCATGTCGAGGATAGGCGGTCTAGGGGAGTCAGCCTTGAAGTCTTCTAGTCGGTACAGACCACTGACCGATGGTACGCCAACGTACACCTCCTGTTCTTCGTCTTCTTCGTCTTCATCCTCCTCTACGACCTCTTCGTCGTCCTCTCCATCCGTATCATCACTGCGATACGGCATCCCCTTTTCCTCTCCTCCAAGCTGCACGTTCGTCGTGCCCCGTCTCGTCATCCACTCCTCGAACTCTTCAACATCTGAAGGAGGTACGAGATCCCGCCCATCCCCCTCCGCATCATGCTTCCATCCACTCGGTCCTGCTTGTCCCGTCTTCCTCGCTATCCGCCGAGACTGTCGATGAGGTAGATGGTGGAGCGGCTCTTGACTGGCTTGGGAAGTAGGCGTAGAGGCTTGTCGTTGTGTCGGGGCAGTCCTTCGTGAGCGTCGAGCTGTTGAAGGGGGAGTTTGAGCGACCATGGCGGATCCCTAATGCTACATGTAGCTGATCATGGCGTTTCCTCGACGCTTCTTTGTAGTCTCTCTGAGACGTGCACGTATAGCGAGCGCGAGCAGGTGTAAAAGTCGAAATAAAGGAGAATGAAAGATGATACAAGCCGAACATTGAGATCGAACGCGTCGGACGCGACTGGACAAAGGTTGTCCGGTCCAGCTCGATCGCAACTTCTGGCCCGTCGCAACAAACCATCGCTGCAGCTCGTAAAAATTCACGGTGATCAGGTGGATGCAGGGGTACTCGTAGAGGTGACTTTGTGCTTGCTAGGAAGCGGTCTCGAAAAGTTGTGTGAGTTACAGACTGATGACCGTCTTTTCTCTGCCTCACTCCCCCTTGCCCTTTGACCACTCTATCGCATCCAGAAAAATTCCCTTCATCTATGCAGCGTTCATGATGATCCTGTAGACAGAGGAGAATCCGTAGAGATCACATTACGCATGGTAGGTTAGGTTGCGGGGTCGACGAATTGCTCGAGTCACAGGTTGGTGGTCGACTTTTCTTCGCCTCACTCCCCCTTGCCCTTTGGCCACTCTATCGCATCCAGAAAAAATCGCTTCATCTCTGGAAAATTCATGATGATTCTGTGGATACAGGGGTACCCGTGAAGGCCACTCTATGCATGGTAGGATGCGGTGTCGACACATCATGTGAATCACCAGGTTGTTGACGGATTTTCCTTCGCCTCACTCCCCCTTGCCCTTTGACCACTCTATCGCATCCAAAAAAAATCGCTTCATCTCTGGAAAATTCATGATGATTCTTTGGATGTAGGAGAACCCGTAGAAGTTACTCCATGCATGGAAGGATTATGTCGTGGAAAAATTGTGCGAGTTACAGATCAATGCTCGACCTTCATCTGTCTCTCCCCTTTGCCTGCTGATCACTCCATCGCATCCCAAAAAAATCGTGTCAACTCAGCAAAATTCATGATGATTCTGTGGATGTAGGAGCACCAATCGAGGTGATTGCATGCATGGTAGGATGTGGTATAGACGAATTGTACTAGTTACAAATCGATGATCGACTTCCTTCTGCCTCTCCCCCCTTGCCTGCTGATCATTCTATCGCATCCCAAAAAAATCGTGGTAACTCAGCAAAATTCACGGAGATCTTGTGGATACAGGGGATCTCGTAGAGGCCATTGTATGCACGGTATGTTGCGATGTCGACGAGTTGTCGAAGCCGCAGTCTGACAAAGTCAGCTTTCATTGTATCCTATTCTCTACCCCTTCACCCTTGCACGATAACGATGGGGAGTGTGCTGCATCTTCTCTACCTGATTACACACATGAATGACTTGTCCCGAGACACAAGTGATGCTTCCCTCTCCAAACACACTGTATTTCGAAACACCCTACTTTGTCGAGCCAAATCGAGGGTTGCCCAACGGAATGCTGTTCGTGCTCGTTCCAGGTAGTCCACCCACCGGGGGCGCTCGAGACACTCGACGAGTCGACAATGCGGATCCTCGACTGACCGATCGACCTCGGATACTGGGAGGAGAGGAATAAGTCGCTAGATGGGGCGGAATATCTCGCGTCGCCCCCGGATTGGCATTGACAGGAGGGAGTCGGGTTGGCGCGATTTGAGGCATGGAAGTGACCGATGCATTGGTGTACCTATCGTCCTCGTCGGCATCCGCATCGGTGATGATCACTGGTCGTTGAACGAATCGTCGAGCCGAATGCGGGACTTGTACCGAAGGTTCGTCTTCATCGCTCTCGGGTGGACTTCCAGCGATAGACCCTTCAATGTGGGTGTTTCTCGGTATGACGAGATACTCCTTTCGAGATCTAGGCTCTTCTCGATGCTCGTATTCACTGATCGTGGATCGAACGCCTTCGGATAAAATCGAAGACAGAACTGAGAGTCCACTCTGGCTTGTCGCACTCGGTCGATGCTGAGACGCGTAGTACCTGTCCAGCAAACTACCCCCGACTCGAGCCATAAGAGGCGGGACCTCCGAGAGAATCGATGGCGATGTAGTCTTGGGCACCGTAGAAGGAGCAGCTTTGACTTGTCTCCAAGGTGGAGCCGAAACGACCTTGAGCGAAGGCATAGCGATCTGATCGAGCACAGGTGGAGGCGGAGCGTAGATTGGTCGAGGGGTACTGCTCCTCGAGATGCTAGATCGATTGGACAGAGTCGGACTCGTGGATCGCCCTCGCATTGTCTCGGCATACCCGCTTTGGATGATCGAAGCCGCACCAGATCGTCTCGAGTTCGCCTCGGTGAGCTCCTCCCATTCGTCCTCGGTGAAGGTGTATAGTCCAGGAATGGGGAAGACCTTGTCGGGACCTAGGATACCGCTCCATCTGCCAGACGTCGTTCGACTCTGAACCGCTCGCAGCTTGCCGCCTTGTTGAGCATATTCCGATCGGAATAGCTCTATCGCTTGACCGTATTTTCGAGGCTATCGTCAGCCCAATTTGCTGCTGAACTCACCGAAGCACCAAGGACGACGGTAGAGTAGCTTGGCGAGAAAAGTGTCTCCTCCAATCGAGCTGCAGGATCAGCGACAGCTTCGTAGTTGGACTCACCCGTCAGCTTTTGTTCGATGAAGATCTCCCCCGTAACATCAATCACCACATTCTCCGGGCATTCTTCGCTGAGACCGTCCAGAAAGTCATAGAAGACCTGTCGATCCCGCAGGATACCGTTCTGTCATGAGCCGTCGAAGCTGACCCACACTTACATCGATGAGTGCATCGCCTACTGCGCTCTGCAGGTCAGCTATGCGCGATGTCAGGGCTCGCGACAGCTCACCAGCATCAATACCAGCATGATGCTCACGGTCATAGGCTCATGCTCTGCTTGATTGAGACTGCAAAGGTCCAACACTCGCTCCTTGATCCCTCGGGCAGTCTGACGACCTGCTTGTCAGACTATCCATAAAACCTGACTCACCTCCGTCGTAGCCCATGTTCAGTAGAGCCGAGTCAAACTATCATGAGCACCATTTTGCCAGATGTCCTACCATCCTCGCTTCTCCTTGAAGCAACACCCCGATACGCCTCACGTCTCCCTAAGAAGTCAGCTTGCCTTTTGACTGATCACCCACTGCCATCTTATACGCGTCGAGTGCTGCTTCAAGCTTCTCCCCCATCTCCATCGTCAGAGCAAGCTTCTTCATCGTCACAGCCAGCTGTGTGTCCACCTTTGCCTTGTCCATCTCCACCACACTCCAAGCGGCTTTACACCTCGCAAGCTCTTCCTCCTTCGCTCTTAGATCCTCTCGTATTTTCGACACTCCCAGCTCCGACAGTTGAACCTCCAGGTTACCTGGCAGACTACCGGTCGCACTGCATCTCAGCTCGGTTGGTCAGATGACTTACTCGTGAGTTATCCGCAATTCCCTCCTCGACTCCGCAAATAGGCCAGCGATACCCCGCTCCAGTTGGGCAAGGTGGACACTGAACAAATTCGAGGTGCCAAAGCGGTCGCTTTTGAGATCCTCTTGCCCTCCCACGAGCGCCTCGTCCTCTTTGCCGTCCGTTATCAAGACAACCTCCTTCGTCGCTGCCCGCGTTGGATCCCCCTTCGCTTCTCCACCTGACTCATTCTCGTCAAAGAAATAACCCGTCTCTTCAGCCGGGAGTTTGGGATAGTTGACATCGACTCCCGTCGAGGGAGGGGAAAAAGCGGATTGTCGGTGGTCCAGTCGTTTCACTACCAGCATTTTCCCGTCGAAGGGATGCTCTGGCCTTTCTTCCACCCCCTCGGACCCGGTCACTTGTCTCTTTTCCGCTATACCTCGCTCCAGTTCGAACGGACCCCAGCTATCCTCCACTCCATAATCCAACGGTTGATGTTCCAGTTTATCCCGCTGCCAGAACCTTCCAGGAGACGGTGTAGACGAGTGAGGAGAGTATATCGGAGGAGAACTTGATGATGTAGGCGATGCCGCCTGAGTCGGCAGAGGGATAGCGATGGTCGAGTCTCCAGGAAAGAAGGAAAGAGGAGAGGAAGGTCGAATGGATAGTTGACGAGCCGGAATCGCCGTAGTAGCTGGGTCGAGCTTCGGTACGTTCTTTGTCGGGTGAGGAGGAATTGAAGAAGCGAACGATGTCGTGTGTGGTGGAGGCGACTTCGAGGAAGGAGGGTCGAGGTCGAGAGACGGACTAGGTGGAAGCTCGATAGCAGCGGGATCGAGATGAGCGGTCGCTATCGGTAAGAGAAGCTTCCAAATAGGTCGAGGGGAACGACGAGGTGACGATCCGGCTGGAGGAGTGGGCGGAGGGGCAGGTTCCGATAAATCAATGAGGCTAAAGGTGGTATTGGGCGGGTGGTTCAGAGGCGACATCTCGTCAGCCATCGAGAGCGAGGGGAATGTCTGACAGTCAGCCCACCTGAGTATACGGTCGGGGAAGAGCAAGGACGGGAGAGGTGAAGGAAGCAAAAGAGCGAAAATGACCAAGTAAGCGGTCGTCGAGGGGGAAACGATGTTTAGATGGACCTACCGCGAGGTGCTCCTGCTCGAGAAAGGCTGATGGTACTTAGGCGAAGCAGGTGGAGGTGAGCTCGGAGACTATACTTATATACGAAGAGGTCGAAGTGAAGAAAGGAATAGGTGAGAGGGCAAACACAACTCCCTTGGAGGATGGATCGAGGGGCGTCGACTTTTGATCGACGCTTAGACCACCATCGCCCCATCATCATACTTCTCATTGTCATCTCAGCGCATATGACCATCCATGCATGTATTCATACAGTTTCTACCTGCCTAGTCAACGCCTAGAGACCAGCCAGTATAGTAGCGCCAGCTAAGTAAGACTATGAGATACGCACAGAAGATGGGAAGGCACGAGGAAAGACCTATTTCGTCTAAGGATACAGGAGGACGTTGTGAAGCGGCGGGAAGAACAGCATTATAGGGCGTTTGTAAGGTTATCGTCAGTTGGAAGAGATGCACAGTCGAGTCTATCGGGTCATGGTCGGAAGTCGAGGATATGTGGCGAGACCGGGAGCAGCCATGGGAGCGACAGAAGGGGCCGACCAAGAGTTGCCCGTTCGATGCGCGCGATGAGACGGGACGGGATGTCGTTTGACTATACGTCAGCGATGGTGACAAGAGGTGGACATACCCGTCACTCGCAGCTCGTGTCCCTTAAATGTAGCAGAGATGGCGCTCTTGACCACATCCTCGCCCAGACAGACATTCCACTGAGCGTGGTCTATCGGTTAGCACAAGCAGATGGGGAAATATGTACACTACTCACCTCCCTCATCCCAAAGATCTGCCACAATCTGCACCGTCCTGTCCCCCTTCATCGAGATGGTGATGTCGTTGATGCTGATGGTCAATTACGACCGACAAGTGAACTCACGAGAAGCCAGGAAGCCAAGCCATGATGTGGTAGTCCGAGGGAGTCGTCTTAACCGCGATTCTCCCCTCCATCCCCTTCAAAATCTCCTGCACCGCATCCGGCTCTGCCTGGTCAAACAGCTCTGGATCAAAGTCGACTTCGGGTCGTTGGCCTTGGCTAAACGACCAAGCTCGGCCAGAGATTTTGTTGGTCACCCGAGGAGGATGAGCCCATCTCGGGGCGAGTGGAGCCGACTTGATCGAAGCGATAGATCCTATGCTCGAGCCGGAAGAGAGGCTATTGTTGTCGCTCCCGTCGACAGACGAACGGGTCGGTGAGGAACGTCGGCCCAAACGAGCGGATCCGGGATAGTGGGCAGGAGGGGAAAGTGGAGCTGAGATACGACAGCCGGTAGCGCTGGAGTGGGCGACGATTCGAGATTCGCCTTGCATTGCGGGTGACGGGTCGAATAGGTCGCCGAGGGGAGGGAGTGAGGTGTTGTAGGCTCCAAGGGAGGCATCGAGGCTGCGAGAGGGAGTCGAAGGTTGAATTGTGGGTTGTGGAGTCATGGAGAAAACGAAGATCAGCCAAAAGGTTCATATACGATCACCTCTTCGCCTTCTACCTTGACGTCAAGGGGATGAAAGGAGATGCTCACCTGCCATACTTCCGACGCATCCCCTCACTCTTCAATGTCTTGCGCCATGCCTCGTCCACTTCACCTGCATCACTCGTATTCTCAACGGGCCAAACGGGCTGACGCGCTTCCTGTCGAGGTGTGACTCCTCCCTTTGACGGAGCGGTACTGGTAGCTGAACTGGCAGGTGAAGTGTTGCCATTCCGAGAGATCAGGTAATTGTTGAAGTCAGAGTGGGACGTTGGGACGAGAGGCGAGGACGAGAAGTGGTTGATGGAGGGGTCAGACTGGAGAGAGGTGGATTTGCCGTCGTGAAGTTTGAAGATCCCGTCGCCATTGCTGGACCAGCTGCTCGTACTGCCCGCGCTCAGACGTCTCGATTCGTCAAAACGCGGCTCGCTACTGGGCCGTACGGAGAGCAGCTCAAAGTTGGTCGAGTCGAACATGGACGAGCAGGTGGATGACGAGTTGGAAGAAGAGGGTGATGGGGTTGTGGTGACTCGCGCGAGCGTTGTCGGCGGGTCGAGGTGGAGCGGCTGCATCGTCTGATCACCACCCGGTCGAGCGCGCTCGAGCTGAATGACGGTGGAAGTACAAGTCGAGCGAAGAGGGAATGTTCACGTCGAGAAGCAGATTGTTGTATCGATGTCGTTTGCCCAAAGGGTAAGATGGTTGAACGGAAGAAGAGGGTGTGCGCGGGGAAGCAAGGAGGACCAAAAGGATGGATGATTTGACGGGGTCTGTGTGGAGCCGTTGATCGATTGCCCTGACCTCGACCGTTTCGTCCTCAACAACAACGTCGGGGGTATCGATATTGTCGTCGAGGTCGAAGAGCAGGCGGATGGTACGTCCAGTGCGCAGAGGGTGAATGTCGCGTGTTGAAAAGATGGGGAGTGGTCGAGGGTGGAGCAAGAAAGTCACAAACTCGCAAGTTAAATGGTGACTAGTAGTCGAGGTGAAGTCGCACTCCAGATGATGAATCCTTCCTAAAACAAGAAACAGATCTCAAATTGTCGAGTTGTCGAGCTGGTGGTCGAGGTGCGGAATGTGGTATAGAAGACAATTGATAGTCGAACGAGCACGAGCAAGAGCAAGTGAGAAGATGTTCGACTGGCAAACAATTCGTGTGCCAAGTTTTGATTACTCCCGAGAAGGTGGCTCGGTGGTTCGCTTTTCACTTCGAGCTAGTAAGTCATAGAGTAACTTGGAGTCATATGCACATTTGCCCTTCCCCCCTGCCTGCGCAACGCTAAGCAACCTGTTTAGCTTCCCATACTACACTGGCATTTCCACATGCTCTGAGATGAACCAGCAAGTTCGGTCAGCCCCAACACTCGTCCTTTGCCAGCCGCTGTGTTCTTCTCCTCAAGCTGTGTCGACAGAGCTGTCCTCGATTGCACCCTCTGCGGCAATGGCAGAACTCCGTATGCTTGAAGAGCGGCTTCCCTGGGCTGACCCTTCTCCGCTTCTCCACCCCCTCCCACTGACTTCACTTAACTACCCCGGTCGACGATGCCTTGCTCCTCTGCTCCTCCTCCTCTTGCTTTGACTTGATCCCTGCTCGCTTGAGCTTGAAGTGATGATGTCACGTTGTTCTCCGATGCTCTGTCCTCTCGCCCGAAAGATGGTGGAGAATGGGTGGATATGTTTTGGTCCCGCTCGCTGGAGTCTCCGCAAACACAGCGACACCCCAGCGTCCATCTCGACAGCCTTCATGTTGACAAAGTATCCATCGGTCCATCTAGCAGCACGAGCACGACACCATGATAGTAGTGGGTCGCTCAACACATCCGCCAGTCAATCTCTGATCTATAGGTACGCTTGCGACATCCTCGAGGAGTCACCACGCTCGAGCTCGACCCGGAAACGCAGACGCTCGAGGACCTCCAGATGCTCATCTTCTCTGCCACAGAAATTCCACCACAGGAGCAAGAGCGTAAGCCTACCGCGTCTACCAAGCTGACTCTCAGTCAAGTATAGCTATCCTCCTAAGCCCCTACCCTCCATCGACGGCCCGCTGTCGTCCATTCCTCTCACTCGCGGCGAACAAATCATTGTCACATCTGTACCATCGGCACCGGTAGAGCCACCTCGCCCGGCTTACACCCCCGCTCCCTCTGTCAAAGCCATCAATAACGTGCTGTCGGCTCCTTCACCGCCTCCTTCAGTGGCCTCTTCACCAGGTGGAAATGTGGAAAGCGTAGCGATGCCAGGAAGGGACGCCGGGTTCTTGCAATTGCGCAAGGTACCGGATGATAACTCTTGCTTGTTCAGCGCAGTGGGAATAGTCTTTGAAGGAGGCATAGAGAAAGCGCAGGCTTTGAGAAAAAGTAAGTCATTCGTTGAGAGGTCTGCTGAGCCCAGTCGTCTCTGAGGCTATACGGAATGACTCGGAGAGTTATCCCGACGTCGTGTTGGGGTACGTCTTACTCCTTGACACAGCTGACAGTAGGCAAACACGGCAGAGCTACATAGAAAAGATACAGGATCCCAAAACATGGGGTGGTGCAATAGGTGAGTCTACTCCACTTCTCCACTGCTTGATACTAATTGTAGAACTCGCCATCTTGTCTAAAAAGTAAATGCCCTCGTCGACCACGCTGACATCAGCTACAAGACCGAGATATCCTCCTTCGACGTCCAGACGGGCCGCTGCGATCGCTTCGGACAGGACGAGTTCGACTCGCGCTGTGTACTAGTCTACTCGGGGATACACTACGACGCGGTCTCCCTCTCGCCCGTCGCCGACGCTCCTCCTTCCTTCCACACGACCGTCTTTCCCGTCGAGAATCAGACGATCCTGCTTTCGGCGGAGAAGCTCGTCAACCAACTACGAGCGAAGCACTACTATACCGACACTGCTACCTTTGACCTACGCTGTGGGACATGTGGGACGGGATTGAAGGGGGAGAAAGGAGCTAGGGAGCATGCCACGCAGACTGGCCGTGAGTCTGCCAATCTACATTTGAGAACGCTGCTCATCGCAGATGTGGACTTTGGGGAGTACTAGTGTACTAGTCGCATAAGATTACAAATTGGTTACCACATAGGCTGTGCATATCGCCCAAGTGAAGCATAGCATTGATACCTTGTAGGGGATACCATGTATCCACCCCTTCGCAAAGCTACGAGTCTGCCCTCATAGGCACATGCATATTTTCTGCTCGATTGACTTCTGATCGTGTTCGTATATCCTCCATGTCTGTGTTCGTATACGGCCATGCTCTTGAGCTACGGCTTGGACCATCCCTCCGCCCAACTCCCTCGTCTCTCTGACCAATGCTGCGCCGCACCGCTCACCCTGTCCTTGTCTCCCACGCCCAGTCCTCCCATATCACTGTTCGCTGCCCAAGGTCCTAATGCCGTCCTCGTCAACACCGCCAAGCTCCCCCTCCTCGGAAATGTCGCGTTCCACCCACTCTGAGCCCATTGCGCTACCAAGCCAGGCGCACTCCCACCGCCTCCACCCCTAGCTTCTTGCTGATCTCGCTGCTTTCCTTTTCCGATCGGTTCGCCAAAGTCGGAAATTCCTCCAAACTCGGCCAGATGAGCTCTGGAGGTGATCTCCTCCACCATGAATAGGTTTTCCAGCGCAGGTGTGACCGTGGTAGGCGATGTGGAAGAGAGGGATGCTCGAGCAGAGGACAAGGAAGATCGGGTGCTGGGTGCAATCTCGGAAGCGGTGAGGGAGTCGACGACATCGACAGCAGCCCATGATCCGCTCATTCGAGTACGAACAGACGATCGACGTCGACCAATACTGCCCGCTGAGGCTTCCGAACTTCTCCTGTCGATATTCGCAGAAGGTGGACCGAGTGTTGGCGGTCCGCTGTGTGGCGACTGTGGTTTGACGACAATCTGAAGACCGAGTCCTTCGTGTCGACCGGGCAGAGACTTGTATCGAGTAATTTTGGGTCGACTTGGCGAAGTTCCGGTACGACCAGGAGAAGTGTCAGTCGTGATTGATCCGCGAGGTGATGGGCCTAAAGATTGGGCTCCGAGACCAGCGGTTGATGGAGTGACCGTGGACGAAGTCGAGGTGCGAGAGGTGAACGAGTTGAAGGAGGTCTGTGATGGAGCGCTTGGTCGACGGCTGTCACTCGTGGTGGGCGACGGGAGGGAGTTTGAAGCTGCTTCTGACATTCGCCTCGACTCGTTGGAGGTTGGCGAGTAGTGATAACCTGGAATGGTCGCTCCTGGATGGTAGCCTGATATGGCGGGTCTCTCTCGAGCCATAGTCGAGGAAGAAGGGGCGAAAGGATCATTAAAGGTGGTAAAGGGTGAGAGTGTCGCTCGAGCAGCAGGAGGTGTAGTCGAGAAGGATGAAGAGGCGTATGAGCCTCGCGGACTTGTGTCGTGCTCCGGTCTACCAGGTCAGCGAGAACACGAGGGTGGAACTCACATATCCTCGTACATCTCCCCCTCTACCCATGCCCAACTTGCTCCGCGAGCTATACCCAACTCCCCATCCTTCTCGCTCAGCGCTTGGAGCTCACGCAACGTCAAGACGGGAAGTGAATTGGACCTCGTCATTGGCACCGTGGCCGGTATCCCTCCTATCAGGCTAGGTACCCTTTCCACATCTACACTTTGGTTGGAGGGTTCTCGAGATGGCGGTGCGCTGGTGGGGTCTGAGCCAGAGCCGTTCTCCGACGCAGAGGGTATGGTCGTCATCGGTGCCGAGGTGAGTGGCGATGGTCCAGCCGTGGATGTTGTAAGCGATGAATGTCGAGCTCGCGAGGGGAAAGAGCGAGATGACGGTATAGGAAGAGGAAGGTTGGAGGGATTGACAGCCATCGATAGTGCTCGAGGGAGAGGTGGAGTTCGCCCCATGCTCGAACCACCTCGTATCATTCCTGATACACTCGAGGTACTACTCCCGCTCATAGGTAGAGCTCCAGCAGGTAGATTCCCTCCAAACGGGGTCAAAAGCAGCATTTGGTGCGACGATAGCCTCCGACTTGGCGGTTGAATCTCGTGGAGGAGCGGAGATGGTCGTCGAGCATTGGGAAGGGAGACTCGATGCGACGAGGGGATAGGAGATGGTCTTGCGCTGGATGATGGGTTGACGGATCGTCTAGATGGAGCAGGAAATGCGTAGGATTGGGAAGGATGTGCTGCCGAGCTGGGTTCTCGGTGTAGATGCACATGGCCAGCAGGATACTGTCGAGGGGAAGAGGATGAAGCAGCAGATCGTCGAGTCTCTTCTATAGGTGAGGGTATCCTTCTGGCATGTCAGCGAGAGTTCAGCGAGAGCAGCTCGGACGGGATGCAAGTCTGGTGCTAGGTACATAGGAACGGGCAGGCAGGTGGTGGGAATCCGAGCATGACGACGTACCGTTCCTCGAGCCTTTCCTCTTCGCCAAATTGATAGTCCCTCTTGATCGCCATGTTCTCCGTGTTTCAACCCAAACCACTCCTGTGTACTCCTACACGGCCAGTCGGAGACGCGACGCGAACGGGAGGGATGGGGAAGATGTGTTCGGTGATATCCAAACCCAGCTTCTCACGA
>JALPCD010000190.1:0-20095 GCA_026538415.1 Cryptococcus sp. GC_Crypt_1
AAGTCCGAAGAGGATGAGCACACCCACCGCAACTCCTACTCCGATACCTATTCGTGCACCATACGACAATCCACTACATTCGTACACTTGGCCTGTAGGGTTAGCAATAATACACCCCTTTTAGACGATGAGACCCGACTTGCCATATCGGTTGCGGCAATATTGGACAGCGCTGACTGGGGACGCTGCGAAGAGCGCTACCAGGGGTAATATGGATAACAGACTGAGCATGGTATGTAGATAGGGAAAGAAGAAGAAGAAAGAAGCGATGCCATGGACGATCCGAAGGGGGTTTATATGGTCCAAGGACGGTGGCGAGGCTGGGTAGGGGTGTCTTGGCAGGCAAAGCGAGATGGTACGTCATGCGGTGGCGGAAGATCGTCACGACGGCGGCGGCGTCTGTCAACAATTTCATTGACCTCTGATAATCATGGACAGCTCGACCACCTAACTTATCGCATACCCAGCATAAGGTATACAGAATCGAAAGTCGAAAGACGGTAGAAGACAAGATGGCGGATCCACATGCACCTCCCTCCTTTTCCCCTCAACAGGTCTGTGCTCGACGCACGGTCCTTCTCGGTCGCCCTCCCTCGACATGTGTGCTCAACATATAAAGCATCCTCACTGGCCCGTCGATGCTCCCCTTTCACCTTCCTACTTCTCTAGGTCTACCTTCCGAGATCAACATGAAGGACGCCACCCTGGCGTGCAGCTCAGGCTCAGGCGGTTTCAGCGCGATGTCAACCCGAGACACCTGCTCGTCCCACTCGGTCCAACCGGCTACCCCTCCAACTACCTCGCTCCCTCTTCCCTCTACTACTGTCTCCTCCGATCATCCGACCCGATCGACAACTCGAGCGACTAAACGACCAGTCGTCGCTACGATACACTCTGGACCGGGTTCTCGACCCAAGAAGAAGCTCAAGCAGAATGCGCCGTCTGCTCCGGGTATCACGGGTCATAACGCTCACGACAACCGATCTGCTGCAGACAAGCTCAAGACAATACTCGATGCAGATGGCACCATCAACAGCGAAGTTCACTCTCCCCCTGTTGGAATGGCACAGGACGGAGGCAAGAAGGAGGAAGAGGTGAAGGAATACGGCACCGCGGAGCATGGAGGGTCAGGTGAGCCGCTCGCTCTTCCTTCTTCGGAATGGATGGCAGCGAGGATGATCCGACACGCATTTGACCAGGAGTACAACAGTCGACCGGGAGCTCGAAGAAGTATAACGGAGCGAGGATGGCGAGATCAGACGGACCTGTGGGAGAGGACGAACAACCATTTACTTGGGGAGGAGGAGAACATCCCGGCTCCTCCCTCTTCCCCGCTTGACTGGGCCTCGCCTTTGTCTCTGGTCTCGCCGGCCAGCTCGACTGCAGAAGCTTCCTCACTGCGATCATCACGTGACGAGCGAGGAGTCTTCGACGCGATCCAGCTCGACAATATCGCTTCGACAGTCGTTATCCCCGGAGTTGCGTTGTCTGGATCGAGAAACAGTATCATCCGAAACGATCACGGCCACAGTGTACGGGGTGGTCAGATGACTGGCGTAGGCGTCATTGGCGGTTCTTTCTCTCGACCACACGACTCCCTTATCGACCCTAACCACCCTGAGCAGCCCAAGGTCGTCCAAACTCAAGTCGGCTGCGATATACCTATGCGACAACTCCATCCGGTCACTCTCGATCCCAACCTCCCTCCGCTCGCTATCGAACATCCCGCCCGAGTCTGGAATTCGATCATACACGCCTTGCCGCCCGACAAACAACCCACAGTCAAGTGGGACTATGAGCGACAGCGGGACGATTATGGAGGTAAGCTTGGAACAATCCTCGAGAGAAAATCATCTGGGCTAATGATAATGTCAGATATGGCGCACATCGCCCACTTGACGTTGATCTTACCCCCTTCTCATCCTTCCATCTCTGGACATGCGCTATTCCATACTCTGCCCAAGAATCGGTATTCTCGAGAATACATCGAAGCGATGTTCGCGCTGGGTGGACTGAAGAGCTGGACCGGAGATCTGGCTCTGCTCAAGGTATGTCTGTCGATCACTATGAGTACTGTGAGATGTCGCAGCTGATTCTTAGGCGGACGCGCAGAATTCAGCTCTCGTTAAATGTATGAAGGATGGAGGAGTCGAGTGGATTCACCAGCCGGCTATGCGGCCGATTCCCAAGGTGGACGCCGAGGCTGAGCAGTGAGGGACCGGCACATCGCAGGTCGGTAGGTGTGAAAGGCATTATCAATTCGTAGCACACCTTCCAGCGGTAGATCAAGACATCCATGTACCATGCAATCAACATCTCATCGTGGAATTCTTCCACTGACATGGCCAAACATGCAGTAAGGCAGTAAGATAATTGATTCCACGATGCATGCGTTCGTCATCGCCAGGGCAGACGATCAACTATGGCAGCACATCTTGTCTATGTACAAGAGAGAAAAACATCAGTATATCTGCACCTCACGTACCTGTTGGTATCCCGCACATACGGGAAGGGCTTGACGTGTGCGCAGAAAAAATTCGGGTCGAGCTGACTTCCCAGCTCGATTGCTAGGAAGCTATCGTGCGTCATTGAAATCCAAAGTCGTAACACAGTCGTCAGTATGTCGATCGTAAACCATGAGGTCGTATATGTAGCCGGGCAGTTGATTTGCCGGACGACGTCGAGAGATAGGAGCAGAAAGAGGCAGAAGCAAAGTCCGAAGTCCGAATCGCCGTAGAGGACGAGAATAGAGGGCGAGGGTGCAGCCGAGTGAAACAAGTATCTCAGCTGGAAGAAGTGGGATCTACGGATCAGCGACTGGCTCTTCTATGGTACGTTAAGCAAAGACGTACCACTCGAGACGAGACTTTTTCGAGGCGCTGCTGACCTTGTCCACGTCGTCCATGGTGGCCACGACTCCAACCTTGTCGGCGAATTCTTCTTCAATCTCTCGGGATCGTTTCTCTCTCGGCGAGAGAAGAAGCTCATCATAGATCGCCTTCGGATCGTCCGAGATGATCGTCGTGGAGTCGTATGTCGTCTCGTACGACGGGTCGCCCGTCACAACGATCGGAGTCTCTGTCGACAAGTCGTCCTCTTCGTAGTCCAGCTCGGTCAAATCCTCATCGTCACCAGCAATGGTGGTAGCGGCAGGCGAGATAGCTGCACTCGTTGCGACAGGCTCCACTGTCGCGATAGCTTCGTCGTCTACTTCCGTCAGCCTCTGCTCGTATTCAACAAAAGGTTCAACTCACCAAGCTGGGAATCTGCCTCTGCTTTCTCGATAAGCCCGTCAATCCCGTCCGTCGACTCTGCCTCTGCCTCTGCCAAGAGCCTCTCCCCGTGCGCAACCGCCAGCTCCCTCTCCTTCACTTCAAGATCTGCTTCTGCTGCAGCAAGCTGAGCATCGAGCTTCTCCTGTTCCGCATCATCCACCACTTCTTCTTCCTCTCCATCGTCATAGGCCTCGTCAAGAAACTCATCGCCCTCTCCTTCGCCTTCATCCTTAACAATGTCCGCATCGAGTCGAGCAGCTTGTTCAGCATCGACAGCGGCATCTTTGGCCAAGTCGGCAGCGCCTTGGACCTTCTCCGCCATTTCGTCATCGTCGAGTCCGATACCTGCGTCGATCAACTCCGAGTCTGCTGGGTATTCGGTATCGGCGCTTCGCAGATCAAACTCGGTTTGTTCTTGCACGATAGGAAGCCCACCTTCCATGACAGACGTCTCGTCGAACTGGTACATCGCCTCGCCGGGGACAAAAGAGACGTCAGGAGTTGGTAGGGGCGAGGCGAAGTTTGATGTCGGAAGATCATGGTCTGTGCTGGTGATCGGGTCGAGGTCGAGACTATCATCGGTCTCGAGTGGAGTCGCAATACCCGTATCGGCGTCTCGGGCGGCGTGGAGTAGCTCGATCTCATGGGCAGGTACCTTGAGCGGGTTCGCGATTATAAAGTCGGTCATCTTGGTATCTGTCGATTCGATCGTGTCGTTGTCCTGATGATCTGCCAATGATCAGCTTCAAGCGAGAAAAGCAAGATCGAGTAGGATGACTGACCTGCTCCCTCTTCGCCACCATCCTCCAGCTCCTCTTCCTCTTGCTCATCCTGGTCGTCCTTCCTTTCGCCGTCACCCTGATCCTCTGCTGCACCTATAAAGGATCAGCATATGACCTCAGGATGACTCGCGACGGACACTTACCAAGAGGCGGCGGGACGGTCGTAAACTCTGGCTGCTCATGCTCCTGCATTTGCGAAGCAATGGCAGACTCGGTATCTGCTTCTGGTTCTTGAGATCTTCTCGGAGCGATGATACGGCTGCCCTGCATGTACATGGGTGCAATAGCTATATGTCAGCGAAAGCCGTTGACGCCAGGCCAGGAGGTGTCAACTCACGTTTGGCATTGGCCCAATCGGCATTCGGATGTTCACTTTCCACCGGTGTCGGTCGTTCTCGCCTAGAACCATGTTCTGCGGGAGCTGACAAGTCAGCCAAGTACTACTTCGTAATTCACATGCGAACTCACAATTTGCGCCTCGCTCCCGTCCGCGTTGCAGCTGTCCTGCACCCCCTTGCTCTCCCCCTTCGAAACTCACCGCTGCCTCACTGACGTCCATACGACCCCCCTCCGCATGGTCCATCCCATCTTCCCCTTGATCATGATCGTCTACTCCGTCTACCGGCATATCTTCCGCTTCTTCACTATCCCTTTTCAATTGCGCATACACCTCTTGTTGGATAGCGTTGAAGCGAGTGATAAATCTATGCGGCTCGAACGACACATGTAGCTGAATCGGACTCGGTAAACCGCATCCGTAATGCACCTGGGCAAACTCCAGGAGCGTTATCGATTGCAGGTTGACATCGTCCTGATCATCAGCAAATGCTCTGTCACAAGAGCGGAAAGACTCACCTCGCCCATTTTTAGCTCCATCTGTTTCTCGGTCAAAATCATCTCCCCTATCTGTGCCAACCCCTCCTTCTTCATCTCCTCCTTGATTTCCGCCCAAACATCTCCGAGACATGCTTCACCCAGATCGTTTAGCTTGCCGGACAGCCAGACGGGCAGCTTCAATCCGTCAGGAAGGGGAAGGAACAGGCTTCGAGCGCCAAGGTTGGGTAAATGGAGAATGAAGGGGGGAAGAGAATGTGCATCCATGGGATAGTCGTCCATATCTTCGTCTTCCTCGTCGTTTTCGGCAGGGATGCTCTCCTCTCCTTGCTCGTGCTCGTGCTCGTGCTCGTCCTCGTGATGATCCTCTTCGGGGTCTGTGGTCGATCGTTCAGGGATAGTCGAGATGGCGGATTTCGACGGACCGGCTTCAGCTGTAGGCAGAAAGGTCGAGCTCGATGCGAGAGAATGGGTTGGAGGAAGTGCAGATGTGTCGTCTGCCGTTGCCGGAGCGTTCGAGGGTAAAGGTTCTTTGGCGAGTTCTGTTTCGTCTCGAGCAGGCGATTCGACTTTCGCTCCTCCCTCTTCTCCCTCTCTGCCTTCTTCGTCTCCGTGAAAAGCTTCTTCTCCTGCTCGTTCCTCGCCGTGTCCAGCCGTCCTTTCCTGCTCCGTCACACCTTCACCTTCCCCTGCGTCTTCGGCGTCTTCTGCCTCGTACTCGACCGCCTCTTCGCCTTCTCCGCCTTGTTGCCCCTTCTCTCCAGCTTCCAGATGCACCCCTTCTCCCTCTTCGTCAAACTCTTCGTAGTACACTTCTCCTTCACCCTCGCCTTCAAAGTCTTCTGCTTCTGCTTCACCGTCTGCGTCTAACTCGTGATCGTCTTCAACCCTTGTTTCTCTTTCAAGCTCAATATCTCTCGTCTCTTCCGTTGCGTCCTCCTCCAATCGTATTGTCGATGTCGATGTCGAAGGGCCAGAGTGGTCCTCTTGCGCATTGTCGACAAGGGGTGTAGAAAGGGGTATCGCATGAAAAGAAGGAGGATCGAATTTTGCCTCGAAAGGATCCGCGAGGCCGGCTGCGGCTGACGTTCCAATGACTCCAAATGGCGAAACGAGGTGCTCGACCACAGGCGGGGTGACCTCCGCTTCCATCTCATCCCCTTCTCCTTCTCCTTCGTGGGGTATGTCAAGATCCACATCGAGGTCGTCGTCTTGGGCATCGTGCTCGATATCGATCATCCCGTCTTCTACTATCATCCCCTCGGCGTCAATCTCCATGGTTGCGTCACCGTCCGTACCGTGAGGCTGAGAGGGCGAGTGTGCTTGTTCGTCGTCTATCGTCATTGACTCTTCGTCGAGTGGATGTTCTAGATCTAAGTCCATGGTTTAAGTCGTCGTAGTGGTGGTAAGGAGAGGGAGAATGTTGAGAAGAGCCGAGGGCGAAGTATGGAAGCTGGTTGGCCAGATTTGGGTGGCAACTTTCGGTAGATCAGGGGCGGGCGGCGCCTAGAGAGAGGTCTCAATTATTGTCATTAGGCATGCCGCAGCTGCGAGCTCGACCTCATATAGGATACTTTGTCGACATCAACGCTGAGGTTCACTGTCGACAACTTCAACCCCATGCACTACACCTGCCCTAGACCTTCGCACGCTCTCCCTAGTTGCCAATCGAGATATACGCCTCGACACTCCAACGGAAAGACCTTCGTTCATCGACCGGGATCGCCGTTGCACCTCGAGCCCCCTTTACTCCCGTCGACTCAAGCATCACCTACCCGGGATGATGTCAGGTCCTTCGGAAGAGCTACCTTCGAGAAGTAGCTCGGTCCCAATACTGTCAGATAGCTGGCTCGCTCGACCTGCACGTTGCTATGCCCTTTGTCCGAACATCACCTCGACGATAATTCGCTGACAACCAATCCATCCAGCAGCAGCAGCAGCAACAGCCGCCTGCCCAGTGTTCAAGGTACGGTACACATCTATACAACGTATGAGTTAAGTTGCGCTTGGTTTCCGTCGGATGAAGATCTTGATAAGGAGCATGGATATAGTTAAAGCTTGGCCGTTTCGGATGTCGCGTTAGGTGCGAGCAGGGATCCGAAGAGCATGTTCAGCTTACTTCTAGATCTGAATCGTGCCTTTGTCTCTCTCTCTACCGCGATCGACTGTCGGCTGTTTTTGGCCTTTTTGCGACATGATCTACAAGGGCATGGGTTTACACGTGCGAGCCATCTGGAACGGGTGCAGATTGGTGCGCTCTCGACGCGTAGGATCTCACGGACGGGGGAGACGTGCATCAACGCGCTCCGTCTCTGGCGCAAGGAACGACCTCGAGATTGCTACCGTCTCTCTGCGCATTTTCACCAACCCGTCTTCTTCGTACTTGCATGGTGCGTATGCAACTGCGGTATTATACATATATATATATATATATATGGCTGGCTCTTGCGTTCTTCGCGTCGTTTTGCCAACCGCTTGCTGAGATTCGGACCTTGGGAGGTGTCGCAGCTCGACCACGCCTGCTCTCTACGCGAAATCCTTATCAGCCATTACGTTCCGGAAAAGCCAGTCGGTCCTACCTTGGAGATATGTGTCTCCATACTTCGGTTGAGGACGTCGAAAGCAAAATTCTCCCACCCACCGCCCGAACTCAACCTCAACGAGAGAGAAACGCCACACTTTGCCCTTTCACCCCTTTCACCCTTCCCTCCTTTTTCCCCCGAGACCTGAACACCGGTACAGCCCGACACACATACATAGTCTGCGCAAGCCTTTTCTGGGGATCGGTAGCCGATTTGGGAAACCACATGGGAGAGGGGATTTAGCATGCATGGGCCAGTGGAAGAGACGAAGCAACGACGACATGGATGCCGTTGATCGATGCTACTGCACATTTCGATCCCGTTTTCACGCGAGTCAAAAGGAGTCTGTCCCGTTACTACCATCATATCTCCGTAATTCATGCCAATATGTGACCGCTACCATGACACGCTATCTTCCCAGGTATACGGATCAAGCTGGGTGTCTAGCCTGCTTGTAGTTATCCCGACATTGAGCAATTATGCAACAAGGGAGGGATGCCGTGAAGAGGACGGCGAGCGAAAAGAAAAATAAAGGGCAAGGTATCCTGCAATAACTTGCGCTGTCTGCTCGTACACCACTGGAT
This sequence comes from Cryptococcus sp. GC_Crypt_1, assembly GCA_026538415.1. Lineage (NCBI taxonomy): Eukaryota > Fungi > Basidiomycota > Tremellomycetes > Tremellales > Cryptococcaceae > Cryptococcus > Cryptococcus sp. GC_Crypt_1. The sequence goes on from JALPCD010000190.1 coordinate 8,058, forward strand.
GCCCTTGCTCGACATGTGAAACTGCCTGTACTGGCTTGAAGTTGGGTAACTCAAACAGGGACCGAAGTGCAAAGACGCCATGAGAAAACAAGTCAGATCCCGTCGGACGCGAGGGTTATAGGTACTCTTCGCTGTACCTCTCCGTTCAACGCCTGTTGTTCTCTCTCTCTCTCTCTCTGGCTCTCTCTCTCTCTCTCGCCGGATCGTCTCGAGACATCCTAGCGCGGGCACTACTCGCGCTTTGCCCGGACTTTGTCGCAGTCAGGCAACCATGCATGTTCGAGCTACTGCCATCCTACCAATCAGCCACCCACCACCACGTTGTGAGCCAACCACTCTCGCGCTCACGTTATAATGTTATAAGAATGATGTCCCCGTATCTCGGTTTCGCCCTCCTCAGCTTTTTTTATCCATCGATCCATGACGACGACGACGAGCACGACGTAGCATATCCCACACTACTACGACTTCAGGACGCAACTGACTTCACTATCTCGAGACAAAACCTGCTTCTGCGAGATACCGTCGATCGGTTCACCGTTTTTTTCATACACATATCCCCTGTAGACTCGTCAGGTATCGACTTGTCCCAGTTCGCCAGCAAACCACCTTGATCGACTCTATTACAGATTGATCGTCGACCAGCCCGAAATATCAGTCAGAAACGAAACGGTACGACAGTTTTGTCGATCGAAAGATAGCCCCAGTCTCGGCCTGGCAAGGTGAATGAATCACGATCTTTCACTTGTCTACGATCAATCTTCTCTATAATCAAACTTCCTCATCGATACTACTCGGCTCGGCGACGGACATTATTGTAGGGTCAAGCCAAGGGGCGACAGTGTCTGTAGAGAGTCTTTGCTCTGCACCTCTTTTTTGGCGTTTCAAGTGATCAATCTGTGCGTACCATTCACCCATCAATCACCCGTCAATCACCACACACAGACTCACACACATCCCCCTGTAATTTTCTCATGGGAGCTACTTGCTGACTATAAGCCTTGCGTTGTTCTTCTATCATCCCTCTTTCTCGATTCCTCTTTCCACCATATCGGCCATCCCTACCATGTCGACCTCGATCGATGGCACCGCTTCGCCCCGGTGGCCTGGATCTAGCGCTCCTCATTCCCCTTCATCACCTCTCGCTCAACCATCCCTCCTGCCCGACACCCCGACCGACCTGTCGCCCGTTCTTCCTGCCATCGCAACGCCCACGTCTCCCGAATCAAGATATCACAATGGCGGACCGTACTTTGGCAGCGTGGCTTCTTCCACCTATTCTTCCCCCAACCTCAAATCCGACCATTCAATCCTTGCATCCATGGCGACCTCGCCCGATTCACACACATCGAGCAGCGTGCTTCCTGGTACGACCAACGCTTCTCTAGGCCCACGACATTCCTTCCCACTCCTCCCACCGCACCATCCGTTACGAAACAAGATGCACCTCGATGTCGGCAACGCGGGAGGAAATGGTTGCGTAATGGATTTGGCATCACCACCTTCGACGCCCAAAGGTCACCCCCTCGAGTCGTCGCACACTATCAGGTTTCCAAAAGTAAGCTGAGCTTATCTATTGTTTTTTTTGGCTCTATATTGCTTAGTGTGGAAAACAGTACTGACGACGACCAGGGCAAGACGCATCCGATCAGCAACCCGTATGGAAAGGCCTATGGTACCCTCGCCCTCTCTCGACTCAGAGTGCCGAGACGACACCGACCTCTGCTCCTCTTCTGCATCGTCGCGTTCCTCTTTGGTCTGGGATGGCTGAACAACTCGGTCTCGGCAAAGCGACAACTCGAGACGTTTTCGCAACAACAAGCTTCGGCGCTCAGTCGACGACAAACTCAACTGAACGAGAACCGAGAAGTGAATCGACAGGTGTATATCGCTCAAATGGCCGAACAGGCCATGCAAGCTACCCACTCGGCAGCAGCTGAGCCTCCTGTGGTGTTTGAAAATGCGAGAGAAGAATTTGCGGCTCTCATCGCTGTGAGTAGACGACATCTTCTTTTCGAAAAATTAGTGGATTCGAGGCTGACGAGACAGTTTGTCACCTCTACCACTTCCAACGTTCTTCCGCAACTCGACACGACCGCCCCTCTCGAGCCCAGCATCGTGCTCGACTTTGATCCTACCCGGACCGGCGCTCGACAAGATCTCGACCTGCTCGTCGAAGAAGTCAACACCATCTACCCCTTGATCCTCATGGGCAAGATGCGAGATCCTTGGCATCGAGAGATCAAGAAAATGTTGGCGGAATACCGAATCACGCCTGCTCCGCTCATCATCGACCTCGACCAACGAAGAGACCACCGAACGTTTATCCCTCTTGTCGGGAGAATCTTGGGTACCGACGAGCTGCCTCAGCTGGTATTGGATGGGAAATTGCTGGGAAGCTACCACGAGGTGTTGGAGCTCAGAGACAAGGGAGAGTTCACATCGGTGTTGGAGGACAAGGGATTGGTAGTGAGCGACGCCAAAAAGAGGAAGAAGGGAAGCAAAGAACGAGAACGTCATGATGTGAGTTCACCCCTCGACCCCCTCGACCCCCTCAACGTACTTTGCGCTGACAGATAAGAACGAACGTATCCTGGGTCCTGCTCCTATTCGAGACGAGTAGGTGGGCGCGTTTTTGCAAGAGTCAACCCCTCCGAAGCTGCAAAGCGAGTGTGTACATCCCGAGGCAAGGGATCCGGTTTGCGTTGTCTATAATAATATCATTCCTTCGAGAAAGTGATCGCATCGCTATCAGCGTCGACTCCCTCCATCTCTACTATATCATGACCTTAGACTATCACGAATATTTTACGATCTATAGATGTTTAACTACAGCCCTATGCATGACATCCATCTGCTCTAGCACGTCGTCGAGGAGGAGGCCAGTTCTACGCGAGTGTAACTAGAGGAGTAAGTCATTGATTTCTTCTTCGCTCTTCCAGCATCGATTCGATGCATGTAAGTTACGATCTAGACCGACGTTGTTAGCTGTTCGGGCCGGATGGTTTATACACCGATGCCTGACTCCATGACCAAATCGACGTCTCGAGGGGAGGGGGAGAAGGAGAGGAATAGACGGTGCAAAGGGTCGGAGAAGAGCGAGAAAAAGAGTTGAAAATCACGAGAACTCGAGGTCATCATACGAGTAAGTTATAGTCTGTCTGGGTTCTCTCTCCTCTCATTCTGGCCTGGAATCGACTCGCCAAATTAGCCATGTCACAAAGCATGTGCAAGCTATCCCACGATTACCATCGACAAGCAGAGGTTGATGTTGTACCTCTCCTACTCACAACGCTGTCTGGTTATTTGACGACCTTGACGATTACGACGGAACGAGGACGATGTTGGGTGGACATGGGCAGACTCCTCTGCCGGTGACGCAGATTGCTATTCTCATGATCACTAGATTAGCAGAACCCAGTGAGTCGTCTGTCATTTCTCTTCCCAGACAAAACGTGCGGTGATATATGGTCTGGACTCGAGCTGACGGGCAGTATCCTACACTGGTGAATACAATCCTTCCAACTCGATCGAGGTACGGCTGATCTCTAGTCATCTTTCCTTTTATCAACCAGTTCATCGAAGAGTTGGGCATCACAGACAACCCAGATAGAGTGGGGTTCTACTCTGGTCTGGTGGAATCGGTGTTTGCATTTGTGCAGTTCTTTACCGTCTACCACTGGGCAAAGCTATCCGAGTAGGTCGTATAACATCAGTCCGAATGGCTGCTGATGTATAGTCGTATAGGGAGGAAACCGGTCATTACTATCGGTCTGATAGGTGTAGCCATATCTGGCTCCCTCTTGTGAGTTGGACCCACCGTGGGGCGTCATATTGACGAGTGTAGTGGACTCTCGACCAGCTTCTGGATGATGATTGTCGTCCGATGTCTATCTGGAGCGCTGTGCGGCAATGTAGCGGTCGTCAGAGCTGCTTTGGGGGATATCACGGACGAGACGAATTCTACAGATGCTTTTGCCTTGTACGGCTTGACCTGGACAGTTGGGTCTATCATCGGGTGAGTACGCTCTTTCCAACGAACAACACCAATGCTGATGACATAGAAACGCATTCGGAGGTACCCTATCTCATCCCTACGAACGCTTCCCTCGACTCTTTGGCACAATCGACCTCTTCAGGATACACCCTTACCTCCTTCCCTGCCTCGTCACCGCCAGCTGCACCTTTCTCGGTATCGTCTTTTGCGCTCTCTTTTTCCATGAATCGCTGCCCACCTCTCCGCCCTCGATCCTCTCGATGAAGCTCTTTTCGACAAACTCCTCCTCGTCATCGCGCTCGCACCGCCGGACCTCGTCTTCTGCGTCGATACTGTCGGAATCGGAGACTCTGGTCGATCCAGACTCCCCGGTCTCACCGTCGACAGAGACGTTGTTGGCGAAAACGCCGCATGCGACTGTGGATGAACCTGGGTTTGGGGGCAGCGACAAGCAGGGATGGACGTTTCGGCGGTTGATGGGGTATAGGCCGATCCAGGTCATCTCGCTCACCATGTTTCTCAACTCGTGCGTCTGCTCGGGTTCTGGGTTTACGCTAGAGTCGCTGACGACCAGTTTTGTGGGTGGAGCTTGGGGCGCGGCTTCCCTCTTGTTCTTCTTCGACCGTAACAAGTGAGGTTGTAGGATGTCTTTGAGCCAAGCTAACAATCAGCGGCCTCGGCATGTCAGCTTCGGCGATCGGTACCGCCCTAGCCGTCAACGGAGTCTGGACGATCGCTTGCCAACTTCTTCTCCTCAATCGAATCCGGCGATACTTTGGCATTTCCCGCTCCTTCAAGATCCTGTCTTTCGGCTGGCCCCTCATCTGGCTACTTCTTCCTCTCCTCCGGTCCGTCCTCGAGGCGTCCGAGACGCCTCTCCCGCAAGAGAACATCAACGATCCGATTCGATATGCCGCAGAGAGGGGATGGACGACGAGCATAGCGGTCAACCTGTTGTTGAGCTTTGTGTCGGTGGTGGGGATGGCCAACTCGTTGTTGATGGTGTTGGTGAATTTTTCGTGTCCCGACCAGACGGCATATGGGGCGGTGAATGGGATATCGACGGCAGTGGGGTGTATGGCTCGAGTCGTTGGACCGTCCCTCGTCAGCGCTGTACGTTTACTCTCTTACGACCATCCTACCTTCACACCCCCATTCCCATGCCCGTTCTCCAGCTCGAAGATGTGCTTCGTCGTCCAGTGCTATATGCTGCCATGATGTGCGCTGACGGAACAGCTGTTCGCAATATCGATGGACGGCAAGGTCATGGGAGGGAGGCTATGGTGGATCTTCATGGTCATCATGTCGACCGTCAACTTTGTCTCCGCCCTCTTCGTCGCGCAGGATCCACCTCCCAGACGACTTAGCTCAATTATGGAAGAGGACGAAGAGGAGGCAGCGAGCGAGTCGGTCTTGTCGAAAGGGAGAAGGAGCGAAGAAGGCGAGGTCTGGGCATAGAGGTGGACCCCAAGGTTGGAGTCGAGTCGATGTGTATCGAGTAGAAATTGTTATCCTGTAGCATCTCTTGTTCTTGATTCCCAGCATGTATCAGCATCACCCTTTACTTAGGCAAAGTATCGTCGAGACAAGAGAAGAAGACTACTCGTACTCGAATCCCCTTTGAGCTTCTTCCGGCCGCCGCCGACTGCCAGTTCGGTCATCGTCCTTTGCCTGTTCTGTTATTGTTGATTCTTGAGTTGTCTTTCCACTCTTTTCGCGCAATATGGACATTGCGTCCCTCCTCGCCAAGGCTACCATCGAGGCGATAGGTGCGCTCCAGGCGAACGATACAGCTGGATGGCCCGACTGGTCTGATCCGACAAATGGGACGGTGTTCGATAATTCGACAGATACCTTTCCGGGCCCTATCACGGGAACGCCTATCGATGCCGATCAAGGGCTACCGCCCAACGAGGGTAGCTACATCCTCGTGAGTGTCTTCTGCCCTTGTTTTGTAGTCTAAGAGGTGGATAGGGGAAGTACACCACAGCCGGTGAATGATGGGCTGATAGGGTAGAACACCTTCATAGGGTTGATCATCGTCCTCGTCGCTTCGTGTATGAACGCGCTAGGGCTCAACTTGACCAAGCTGGATCATACGAGACAACAAAGCATACCGAAGCGGGAGAGGAAAAGGGAGATCTTTAGGGTGTTATGGCTCGCCGGGATGGGAACGTACATGTGAGTTGGCCCTTTCTTCAGCACGCTGCTCGAGCTGACAGGTAGCGCTTCTCAAGTCTGTGAGTAGACGAACAGGAGACGTAGAGGGAGCTATAGCTCATACTAGTCGGTTCGCCTTTGGCGTTGCGGTATCTACGGCCCGATTGGGTCGCACCGCTTGGATCATCTTCTCTCATCTTCAACTTTATCTTCGCCTACTGGCTCGTTGGTACCCGTAAGTTCTCCCGCCCTTCTTCTTGTGCGACCGCAAACTGAAATACTAGCCGTCACATCAACCGATATCAACGGCACAGCAGTCATCGTTCTGGGCGTCATCCTCATCCTCATCTTCTCGTCCATCAATCACGGCCTATCCCAAACCATCGACATACCCACCCTCAACGACCTCTGGACAAGAGCCTCCTGGCTTGCCTACTATGTCTTCCTCGTCGTTTTCACCACTGTCGCCTATTTCATCTCTCACCTCCTCGCTGCGCTACTCGCCTCTCGTGCTAGCTACTCGCCTCTGCCCTCGCCGACACTGCCGATAGGATCTCGAGCTCCTTCAGGCGGTAATGCGTTCACCAGGTTTGCGGGGAAATGGTGGGCCGCTTGGAAGGGGATAGAGAGGAGATTGTTGGGCAGGATGGAGAGGATGTTTAGCAGGACGGAAGATTCGAGGTTGATTTGGCTGCAGGGTGTAGGGTGGTCGGTCTGTGGAGGGAGTCTGGCGGGGTTGTGTTTGGTGTTCACCAAAGTTGTCGTCAAGATCTTCTGGTTGCCCGGCCATCCGGTACGTCTCAGCTCTGACCTTTCACACTTGTTCTCTCTTTCGCTTTGCAGCACGTTAACACTGACGTATAGCTGGTCCATCCTTCGGCATTCTTGTCTTTGATTCTGGTCATTGTGACAGCAGTCCTGCAAATTGTCTGCTTGAACAGGGCGTTGGCATGCGCAGATACAGTCGTCGTCGTACCGCTTTTCTACGCAGGGTATACAGTGTTCGGGTGAGCTATCTTGCCCAGATCGAATATAATGAGCTGACTCGCAGATTTATCAATTCGCTCATCTTTTTCGACCAAACGAAACAATACGCCCGCTGGGTTCTCGTCGCCGTCTTCCTCTCCATCGCCGTTCTCATCTCGGGTGTGGTGTTGCTTTCGCTCAAAGCATCCGCCAAGACTGCCGGAGATCCATACACCGTCACCACAGAGTCGAATTCAATCCACCTCCGACCCCAACCTCCTCGATCGGCTGGCTCGACCAGCGGGTCCACCCCGAAGACGGGTGCAAAGGAGGACGATGGGGACTTTGGGCAATATGGGGGTTACAGCGCGCCCGGGGGACAGGATGTCATGTGGGAGGTGGGGAGTGATAGCGATTCGGAAGATGGAAAGGGGGAGACCAAGCAGGCGATCAAGAAGGATGAGAGGGAAGCGACGGAAGAGCCGGAAGACGAGTCGACGGAGAGGAGAGGGGTGGGAGGAGTGCAAGGTGGTAGAGGAGAGCGCAGAGGTTTGCTGGGTGAAGAGGATGATCTGGACGACGATACGGTGTACGTTCAGCCAGGTCCGTCGAGGTGACGTGACACGGATGTTGCCCATGAACATGCAGAGAGCGGTTTCGGCTTAGAAATGATGCGTATAATTCGTGAAGATGCATGCTGTTGTACCATAACTCCAAATGGACTGGTCTGGATTGAACTACCTCCCCTCGTCGTCCTTCAAGATATGCCTCACCTTGGCCATTCTCGCCCTGTGCACCTTTTGCCGCCTGATCCTGCCTGGATTCTTTTGCGCAGGATACACTATCGCCGTCACTGCTCTCTGTCCTCCCTCCCTCGCCGCGTTGATCTCCAATGCCACCCTATCCGGCGTGGCGAACATTCCCGCCTTTCTAATCTTCTTCCAAGCTCGCAGTGCCTTTAGCCTGTACGCATGCGCAGGGGTGTGCCCAAACGTCTGCAACAACGACTTTTTCCCTTTATGCCTTCTCCACTTGTTCATCACCCACACATGGTCCGACCGCATAGGCGTCATCGTATTCCCCCTAGCAGGTGATTGCGTCTCGACATGACCGTTCCTCCATTCGTTGAGCGAGATGGGCTCTGGCGCCTCGGTCGATATGCTCGTCTCGGTCGAAGAAGTACTGTCCACCTTGACTTGTCGAGCGTTGGCAAGGAATCGACTGACACTGTTCTTGCGTCGATGTCGTTGAGCGTGTTGAGCGTGCGATCCATCTTCCACCTCTGCCTCGGGGAATGATATCGGTCCCGTCTTGATCTGACCGGCATGTCGAGCGAGAGCGTCCACACAGTCGGCCTCCATGACGACCCATCGGTATTGCAGCAAGTGATACGTCTCGACCTCGTCTGTCGACATGATCTCCACTCCCGGAATATTTCGCAACGGTCGAGCGAAATCCCAAATCTCCGTCGAAGGTTTCGTGGGCGGATACAAGAACAGCACCGACAGCTTGCCCCTCTTCTCCTGGTCAAACCCAGCAGACCATTGTCGATGCGCCTTCTTCGGTCGGTCGGCGTTCAACCTCGCAACATTCGCCTCCTCCTCCTCCTCCTCGAACTCCTCGCTCTCCTGATCTTTCACGAAGCGTCGACCTTCCGGCGTATCTTCAGGATAAGGCCAGTGCTCACTCGGCAATCTCTGCCCCTTTGTCAAAGCCCTTAGAGCCTGTCGGGTCGTCTTCCACTGTCCAGCGTTGAGATCCTCTACCACCCGCAGTGTCCCCATGAAGAGTTTAGACGAAAGGGCCATGCGGAATCCCGCTGCTCGAACTTTTCGGGGGAGCTTGATGGACCAATCTCGACTTCGTTTCGGGTGTGCTCTTCCTCCCTTTCTCACTACACGTCAGGTGTTTATCAAGTAAGGTGTGAGGCGAGACATACACATGGGAGAACCTCGAGTACCGAGACGAGCTCGACCGGTACCTTTCTGTGGCCTTATCTTCTTCTTCGAGAATGCCGTCTCTGCTCGACTCAATGTGTTGTGCGTTCCCTACTCGTCAGATTACCGATTCTAAAAGTATGTAAGGGTGATTCGACCCACTCGTCGCTTGAGCGCAAGCCAGTAGACGACGCAAGAATGCAGAATATCCCTTCTGATCTGCTCGTTGAAAATCTCGTGTGGCAGAGCTACACCGACACCCTAGTATATCAGCTTTTGAACCTCGACTCGAATTGGATAGCTCACCGATGCGACGGGTTTTGTGGGATCGGCTGATTCGAAGGAAGAAAGAGGCAAGATGATCGGTTGTCCATCCACTATTGGTCGAGGTCGGACGGCTGTTCGTCAGTCTCTACTCTACTCCATCCGAAAAGCAATTTGCGACTCACGCTGAACAAAAGGTAGCAGTGCGGCATCAAGTGTGCTCCCCAAAGATGGTCTTGTCTGTTGAACAATCGTTGTTGTCTCCAGCTTCTGTCCCTGCAACTTCTCCGATTCGTCTACATCCTCCACATCCTCCCATGCTTCTTCTGATTCCTCGACCGTTCTTTCCCCTCTCTCCGACGTTATCCTCTGGGGAGTAATCTCGTCAACGATCTGCACTCTCGCCGCTCGTGATCGCGACGACTGTCGGGATATCATTTCTGCCTTTACATCGACTGGGTTCTCCGCCTCTGGCTCGATGACCTCCAAGACCTCTCTACCACTGATATCTCCGGATGGTTGCGCTTTGCGCAGTGCCGAAAACGGACCGACAGGACGAGACATTTGGGTCGTACTGAGGACTCGGCGGGAGAGGTTGGAAGGCCCAGCATGGGGGATGGAAGATGCGCGTAGGCATGGGTTTACCTATACCGTCAGCGTCGAAACCTCCTCCGACCCGAGAAAAGAAAGCTCACCCTGCCTAGAGGCTGCAGTAGCCTTGCTGCGCGCTGCATGATGCGCTTGACGATGGTATAGGCTACCCGATGGTGTGGGTTTTAGTCGAGGTGAGATGTGGTCGATGAGGTTGAAGGCATCTCGAACTTTTGGCAATCCCGCGGAAGCATTTTCATTCACCCAGTTACGAGTAGCTGGAATGCTTTCCACCTTGATCTCATTGTTAATCCTTGACTTTCACCTTGCATATCGTCCTATTCATGTACATCGTTGACGACGTCTGCAGACTCGGTATACGCTAAAATGGGGTCGGTGTAGTGTCCATCATTTCGGATCGAGCGAGGTATTAATTACGGGAGGAACGGCAAAACAGAGTCGACATGTCTCGAGCGAGCTCATACCATCTCCGACAAGGGACTCCGACGAGACTACCACTCGTTCATCAGTTGGGACGGCGCATATGGAACAAAAAGGCATCCCGCGACATATTTTGGCAGTCACTTGGACTCTGTATCGACGATGTTGGACGGGGCAGTTCGACTCGCCATTGATGTATGACCTTGATTGACCCTCAATCTCCCGCCTCACCTCGAACCTGTCTAGGCGATATTACAATGCCCTCACTCGTCTCAATCAGTCTCACCGCGACTCCATCGGTAGGAAAACAACAACATCGACCCCACCTCGACCCTGGTCTATGCGATATATAAACCTATACTTGGTACGTCTTCCTATTCCCCATTCAACAACTTGTCTTTTTTGCCTTCTCTCTTCGCTACTTGCCTTTACTTCACCACCACTCTTTTGTTCTACACGCTCTCTTACTTTCTCTCGACCAGAAATCTACTTTTTTTTTTTCTTTTTTCGGAACTCATTCAGCACTACTCGCTACTACGCCTCCAATCACAACAGCAACGTACTCGAACCAACATGCGATCTGCCGTCTTCACCGCCCTCTTCGCGCTTGTCGCTTCTTCCGTCGTCCTCGCTGCTCCGGTTCCGGATGCGGGTAACGCCTACACCGGTGCCGCAGGATCTTCCACCGGAGGTAGCGTCTACAAGTCGTCGGGTGTCTATGGAGATGATGGATTGGGCTTGTTGGGTGTTGGAGGTGGAAGTGCGGGTGATGGTGGCCGAGCCGTCTCTGGTACTGCTGTCGGTGGTAACGCCGTCAAGTGAGTCCACACTCCGCTTCCTTCCCCAGAGTTCGCGCTACTCTTCTCGACCCTTGGCCAGTCTTCGCTTCTGCGTTGATACAACTTGTGGGGGTGTGAGACTGACCAGCAGCAGCGGTAACGGTGGATCGGCTTACTCGGGTGTAGGAGGAAACACCAGCGGCGGCAACGTGTACGTCTAGCTTACTACGAACTGAGAAACTCCGCTAAGCCTTAGTGTGGACAACCACCCTCGAGGTCTTCTCGGTGGAGGATCTTACGGTTGGGGAGCTCACCGAGGCGGTGACCTCCTCGGTGGTGGATCCGATATCCTCGGCGTCGACCAAGGCAGCGCCGGCAGCGGAGGTGAGTCGAGCGTCTACACTTCATGCTCCTTAATCTTTCCGCCTGTGTGAACAGCTACATGGTGTCGTTGCTGATCGCTCAGGCGACTCGTCTTCTGGTAACGCTATTGGCGGAAACTCGTACCACGCATAAACACCTCGACGCGCCATCGACCCACTTTGACAGGCGGTCATGCTTGAACAAGCTGGTGGATGGTGTTGTCAGGTGCTTGATGAGGTGTGGTATATGTTGCAGTTTTGTCTAGTTGTCGTATCGTTACCCGTTCGTCTCTGCCATGAATGTTTATAAACCCTTCGCCATTATGTTTACGCTCAGGACAGTCTGCCCACCCCTCCTATGACCGTATCAGCAGCAGCCCGTGCTTCCGTGTCCGACAAAGGTAATCCTAGCTCGTGAATACAAATCATATCTGGAGAATGGTGAGAGTCTAGCCCAAGATGAATCCATGCAGGCGTCCATTCGGACCAGTTGAGTACATGAAGCGCTCATATCGGTTCTAAGTGAACCCAACCCATCTCT